>CM069133.1:100961402-101029607 GCA_035221665.1 Okamejei kenojei
GGCAAGGAGGTGCAGAATGTGCAGGAGCATCCTGTACGGTGTGCGTCTCTTCACATCGCGAAATGGCATGCTGGTCATCTCAGAAATGCGGCTTAGATTGTGTGCAACCGGTACCCGAGAAATATCCCGGATCCTAGGCCCGATGAGCAGATCTGACGGAGCGGGGTAAGCTCAGTCAGAACCACTCCAAGCACTCGCCTCTCCTCGACACCCACCATGACAGGTGAGGACCGCCACTCCCGCAGCCACAACAACCCCCTCCCCTCGTGGAACAACACGCTGGCTGAAAACAACCAATTCCTCACTCTTAGCACATCCCGGTAGAAGACAGGCAAGCCCCTTAGAGCGGGTCGACTGATACCCGCCACCGGGAGCCTTGAGACCCCCCTTAGACAACGACCCCGACGGAAAAAATACGTGGCCAGAGCGTGCCATCTGGGTGGGTTCTCTACGTACATGTACCTCCGCAGAGTCCTGAGGCGGAGAGCTGCCACCTGGGTACGCACACATACCAAGGACTGGCCGCCCTCCTCTAACGGGAGACTCAGGACTGCCGCGGAAACCCAGTGCCTCCTATTTCCCCAAAATCTACCAGCTTCTTCTGTACAGCAGTTGCAAAGATAGAGGGCGGGACAAGAGTAGCCAGCCGGTACCATAACATGGAGGCCACCAGCTGGTTTATGACCAGCACCCTCCCACGAAAGAAAAGAACTCCAAAGCAGGCCTGACCAGCGCCCCAGCCGGGCGGCCACTTTTGTCTCCTACTCCCGCCAGTTTGCCGGCCAAGCATCCTCAGTGGGACTCAGGTACACCCCCAGATAGAGGAGGTGCGTGGTACTCCACGCAAACATTACCATCTCCTCTGGCAGGGAGTCTACCTGCCACTCACCCACTAAAAGTCCAGAACACTTAATCCAGTTCATCCTAGCAGAAGATGCAGCCGAGAAAATCTCCTGGCAGTCACGCATCCTCCGCAGGTCACCAGGATCAGTGAGCATAAGGAGTACATCATCGGCATACGCCGAAAGAACCAACTCCAACCCCGGGCCACGAAGGGCCAGGCCTGTCAACCTCCTCCTCCGAAGACACAGGAACGGCTCCACACAGACCAAGTATAACTGACCCGACATGGGGCACCCCTGACGGACCCCCCTCCCAAAATGAAAAGGAGACAACAATGCACCATTAACCTTCACAAGGCACTCCACTGCAGTGTACAAAAGCCGGACCCGGGCCACGAAATGCGGTCCAAACCCAAACGCTTGCAACGTCCCGAAAAGGTATTCATGTTCCACCCTATCAAAAGCCTTTTCCTGATCAAGAGACAGAAAAGCAGCTGACTGACCAGTGCCCTGGGCTAGATGAATCAGGTCCCTTACCAGGTGGATGTTATCCTCAATGGACGGGCCAGGGACTGTATAGGACTGGTCAGGATGAATCAGTTGAGACAGCACGGAGCCCAGGCAATTTGCCATTGCCCGTGCAAAAACTTTATACTCTGTGCATAGGAGAGAGACCGAGTGCCAGTTCTTCAACAAGCGGAGTTCACCCTTCTTGGGCAGCAGGCCACAACTGCCCTACGCCACGAGAGGGGCATCTCCCCGGTCCGCCAGGCTCTCCCCAGAACCAACATGTAATCTCCACCAAGAACATCCCAGAACGCTCTAACCAAACTCTACCGTCAGCCCATCCATCCCAGGGACTTACCGCTCCTGAGCTGATGCAGGGCACGAGTCAACTCCTCCAAAGATAAGGGGCCATCAAGAAGATCTGCCACCCCCCTATCTACAGTCGGCAGACCCTCCCACAGATCTCGCTGAGCCTCCCTGTTGAATCTATCCGCAGTGAACAGGGACCCATAAAAGGACCTGACCAAGGCACTGATCCTCTCTGGATCAGTGACAGAGGAGCCGTCGTCTGCGAGCAGCTCCACGAGCTGTTTGCGAGCTCCCCGAGCTGTTTGCGAGCTCCCCGCCCCTTCTCCAGAGAGAAAAAGAAAGGCGAAGCTCGGTCCAGATCGTGCAGCATCTGGACCCGCGACCTCATGTAGGCGCCTCGGGACCGCTCAAGCAGCAGGCTCCTCAAAGCTTCCTTCTTCATCTGAAACTCTCCCCATTCGCAGGAGTCTTCACCAAACCGACCCAGACGAGACACTGCGTCCAGTATCTCCCTCTCAAGCCTCTTGACCGCTGAGTCCCGCCTTCCGGTCGACCCCCACGTATAATCCTTACAAAAGAGACGGATGTGAGCTTTCCCCACATCCCACCACTTCCCCCAAAACCGACTGAATGCTTCCCGGAAACACCAATCCTCCAGCAGCCTGTTGTTAAAGTGCCAGTATGCGGACCCAGCACGCACCAGACAGTGGTCCGAGCATGGCACCAGCTGCATTGAGGCCGCTGAGACACGGGAAACAAACGCTCGGGAAATATATATTCGATCAATGCGGGAACCACCACCCTCAGACCTCCGTGAAAAAGCAGTGGAATCCGGGTGGAGGTTCCGCCAGGCATCAACCAACTCAAAGGATTCAATCAACCCTCTCAGCTTCTTCGCTACAGCAGGGGCACACTGAGTACCAGAACGGTCTCGCGCCTCAAGTGTGCAATTAAAATCCCCCACCAAGGAAGACACACTCTCCCCTATCAAATTGTGCTCAAACAGAGCAGTCACTTCCTGAAGTAGGCCGGCCTGCATCGTGCCGGAGCTAGGGGCATACACGTTAAATGAAATGCAACGGCATGCCATCCAGGCTCACGGCCAGATGGAGCAAACGTCCTGGCACAACCTTCCTGCATTTTTAAAACATTTGGCAGAAAATTCGGGGGCCAACAGAAGGCCCACCCCACTCGAATTTCGAGCTGAGATGGCTCATGTAGACCCCCCCTTCCCAAATCCAGTCGCCAGGTGGGTTCATCACTAACAACAGTATGCCTCTTGCAGAAAACACACCGCAAATTTCCCCTCTCTAAGGACTGATAAAAGCTGAAATCTGCGAAAACTCTCTCTACTACACCCGGTTTAAATTTAATGTAGCTACTGTGAATGTGCAGGCACACTAAATTGAGATCCTCACACTCCGACTAGACTCTCTCTTGAGGAACTCCAAAAAGTCCCCAAACTGTCTCTTCTCAGAGAGGAAGATCGCTGTCCTTGTTGTCAAGGATAGCCTCGAGAGTCTTAATCAAAGCTGGCCAATCCTCCCACCGTTTTTTTGCAGCATCCTTTTTTGTTCTGATGGTACGACTTGTTTTTAGGAACACTCGCACCTCACAGATAACTGTTGCATGATACACGGCCTTGGAGTCTGGGCACTCGGCCAACCCACTCGCACCTGAAACAACAAGCTTACCAGTGCAGCTCCCAGGGTCGTTATCAAAAATCGAAAGACCAGAACTCTCGAAAGTTCACTAATCCCCGCTACACAAACTGGCCCCATCACTTTCCCCCTCCTCCGGCATGCCACCACCCCCAGGATCAATGCCAGGGAAGGGTCCCGAAACCCCTGACCACAACAAGCAGCCCACTGACTGGCTGGGCTCCTGCACTCTCCCATCACCCTCCACGTCTGGGCCTGGGGAAGAAAAACAAGAGGCACCCCCCAGGGCCTGTGGTACATTGGCACGCTCGGAAACTGAAGGAGGATCATGACCCGAAACAGCCCCGACCTCCAACAGCACCTAGAGTACCCTCTCCACAGGCAACTCCCAGAGAATCTCCCTCTTGCCTTTAAACTCTCGCCCTGCCGACTCAGCCGGAGAGGCAGCAGAAACATCCCCCAGCACCTCCATTAGCTCTGATAAAGGAGCACAGAGTGGTACACCAATGCCCCTGAACCTCCCCCTCGTGCTGAACTCTGCTCATCCCCCGTCTCAGGGGCACAACTACCAGGGGAGCTAACCCCCATCATCTGGCGTGCCAACACCCTCATTAAGGTCTTCTGAAACGAGGGGACCTCCTCCAACCCAGAGGACACACACCCAGGGGACTAACCTCAACACCCGATGAGATAACTCCCTCAGAGGGCCCCTGAAACGAAGGGGCATCCTCCCGCTCCGAGGACACAACCCCAGAGGAGTCAACCCCACACATGAGGTCTTATAATACTCGCAGGAAGATCCCTAGATAGAGGCCCAACCTCGCGACCCGGAGACACCTGTTCAAGACCCCAACCACATCAGTGTGGAAGGTCTGGAGAAAGACACCCCCTAACTTTGGACCCACGGCCCTTAGCTCTTCCTCGCCAGGCACTAACCTCCTTTGTCCCCGCAAGCATGTGCAGTACGGTGACCTCCCATAACAGAAAGTGTCTTCGGCCTCCACACTATCCCCAGTCACTTTACCACCCACACGTTTTTGCTTCCTTCCCCCGTTCTGAACCACCTCGAGCTCCCTTGCTGGGGCCACGACAGGATGCAACTGCACCTCACTGGAGCTGACAGGTGCTCATGGGTGGTATCAGAACTCGGCAGGGTGCGCACCCATCCCATTTGGAACTCCGCTCGGGATGCGGACTTTCTCCTCTCCTTATTCTTCTCTTCCTCTGCTTCCCCCAATTGCCCGCCCCCTACCTCAACCCCCCTCCCCCTGTGCCCCGCTTCATCGCCACCACAGTTCAAGACATAGGGGGGCGGGGGCTATCGCTACCATATCGGTCCCAAGGCAGAACTGCAGGCCCAGAATGGGCTATTACTAGCCCGCCCTGGATCACCAGAGGCAGAGCTGACATGCCCCTAGCCGGGTCAGCATACCATCCCGCGCACACTGAGGTTTGACGAGCCCCACGCCGGATGGGCCAGCAATGCATCCCGGCCGCTGCGCTAGAACTTTCTCGCAGTGGACCCCGCAATAGGACACTCCCTACTCTCAGATGTCCAAATTCGCCGCACGCATGACCACCGTGCCTTTCCCCGAACTCCAACGCACGTTCTAAGGAGACCCTATACCTCCAACTCGAAACTCCCCTCAGCGACATCCCCTCACCCACCTTCATGAACACACCCTCCTCTTGAAACTCGAAGACCCTTTTTCCTCTGGTCCCTCCCAGGGTGCATGAGCCTAAGCACTTAGAACGCACCTCCCCAACTTAAACAGGTGTGGAATAAGTGATGCGTCCGATACATGGTGTCAACTCCGCAGGAGAACGGTTTTTCAAACACCCTGGAATACCCACGAACCCCCCTGTATGGTGGACCCCCCCTCACTGAAACCCCACTCCAATGCCCGGTGCCACACCCTCCCAGGTCTTTAGTATCACCTCAAACTTTCCTTCCTCTTTTCGAGCTCGGAAGAGACAATTGCTCCCCTCCCAATAAGTTCATTCAAGGCCTTTGTTAATATCTCTCCTGGACATCATAGACCCATTTGAACCGAGATACCAAACCCGTCCCAATCCAAGTCAACATGGGCTCATGCTCAGATGCCTCGTACCCGCACTGTGTCACTGCTGCTAGGTCTGACCTTCAGGCCGCGCCCCATCATCGCCAAAAAAAAAATCCTGACAGAGGCACAAACCAGCTCCAGGCACCCCAGCAGCTCAGCTCCATGTTAAGTTCCAGAGACAGTCACAGTCAAAAGAACAGGCAGCAGAAACAGAAACCTCCGCTGAAGCAGGAAAGTCCCCAAGTTCGTCCACTATCCGAGAGCATCTTTTGGGAAGCTCTATCCCAGTCGAGCCATGAAGCACAAAGTACCTCTCACATTAAGCCGGAAGCCGCACTGTGCAAAATACTTTAGGGCAAGAGAAACGTTGCAAAAAAGACAAAGACACCGAAATCTTCGTGCCCTCGATCTCCAGGCACTCTTGGCAGTCCGCCGACGACGACCGCACCCTCGACAATGTAGAGAAAACTCAGGAATTTTCGCACTAGTAGAGGAATCCTAGACCAGAGGAAAGTTTCAACAGTCCAACGATAAGTTAAACTATGAAGCCCCTCTGCCTCAGTTCCTTCTCCAACAGCAAAATCCTTGAAAGGCTGCTTCAATCCTCTCTCTCATATTTTACTTTCTTTCTTCCTTTCTCTCCTGCTTCCTCACTCTCACTTTTTTCCTGGCTCAGCGGGTCAGGCAGCATCTCCGGAGAAAAGGAATAAAAGGAAAGGTATTTTTCTCCAGAGATGCTGCCTGAGTGGCTGAGTTACTCCAGCTTTTGTGTCAATCTTCCCTGCTAATTGCAGGCATCTGCAGCTCTTCAGGCTGTGACCTCAGCTGTTGTCTGGCACTTTCCTAAAAGCATACTGGAACTCCATGTATTTCACATTGATTGTATTATTGTCGTCAACTCTATCCACAACCTGTTCAAAAATATCTACGAAATCCGGCAAAACGCATCTGCATTATCCACTGCAAGCAAGATTGTACTTTACCTAGCAATGTTACAATACTTAACATCAGCGGTGCTGCAGTTCTGCCACTGGCCGTGTGCGCGACTTTAGTGCCTTTGAGTGAGGGGGGGGGGTGAAGGCGGGATTTTTTTTTTTTTTTTTTTTTTTTTTTTTTTTTTTTTTTTTTTTTTTTTTTTTTTTTAATTTTTTTTTCTAATTTTTTTTAAAATGCCGTTTTCTCCTGCATGTCGGAGGCGAACTTTCTCAGGATGTTAAGCTGCTGCAGAAAAATCTTACGTTTTTTTTAAAATCGCGAGACAATTTAATCGCTGGAGTAAAATAAAAACCTACTTCTAACGCCATCAACGCCTACAATGGGACGGATCTCACGTAGGGGACAAAACTAAATGTAAGTTGTATATTTTACATATAAACTTGCTTCTTAGGATGACTTTAATCAAAATTTCCTTGGAGAAAATGTGATTTTGGACCCATACGAGCTGGCAGTGTTTTTTCTGCCGATATGAAGTTCAAATTCACCGCAAATGCAACATTCCAATCGATCGCGTTCCACAAAAACCCACTCGCAAGATGATTAAAATGCCCATTCATTTACGGGAATTAAACATTAAATTCCTTCCATTTGGCCTATAAATTCACGACATTGAGATTTTAAAATTATGTTATATTGTGAATTCTTGTGTGAATGTTATTTGAGACACTTAGGCTATTTAAAATTGTTAACCTTTTTTAAGAAATGGATAGCTGTTTGATTAGTAATGATTTTGTAATTAGCTAACAATTTGGTATCTAACTAAATATATGCTTTAATTTCGGTCATCGGTAAGATTGTTTCTATTGTTTAGAATGTTTCAATCTATAATAACTGGAAATTTCATTCCGTTCTCTTAATTTTAAGAAAGTATGGGCTTTTTGACTGTCATCGATCACAGCTTTTGTGATTAAGTCAAGGGAAAAGCAATAGGGAACAAGATGCTAATTTCCGAGTATGAAAATGGCCATAACTCTTTTTTAATACTGAAGATATGAAAGTGAATTAGATGTCAAATTAAACTTATTTTTATGCTTTATTTGATGGGATAAATTGCAGACTTGATTTTTTAAATCTCAAAATTATTGTAGCATTGCTACTTTACCTCAGCGTACTTGTGTATATGACAATAAACTTGACTTGAACGAGAATTTAACTAACTTAATCCATTTATTCTGCGTGACTATTAAGTCATGAATTTTACATGCTATTCTACCAATGAGATTTAACGGACTAGTTACTGGGCTTATACTTAATTCTTTTATCAAAAAAAGATAGTAATATTTACTGTCTCCAGTCCTTTAGCAGCATCCCTATGTCGAAGAACATTGGAAGATTATGGAGAGTGAACTTATGATTACCTCTGGTACCTCCGTTAAAACCCTTGGCTGTATCCCTCATCTGGTCCTGGTGACTTAACTACTTTAAGTAGAGCCAACTGTACCAGTAACTATGTGCTGTCAATTTTGTAATGCATCCAGTGTTTGAACTATCTGCTTTGTCACTATTACTTTAGAAGTACCCTCTATCCTGGCAAAGACATGTGCAAAGCTTTTTGTAAACTAGATTAACAGTACCCTGATTATCTAAGTGCAACTTTCCATTTTTGTCCTTAAAAGGCTACCTTCCTTCTTGAGCTACCTTTACCAAATAGAACATTTTGTATTCCTATTAATGTAATCTTTTCTCATCTTTATTTCATTTTTATTTCCACTCTGATTCTTTTGTGATCAGTTAGGTCACTGACATTAGCCATAAACAGACTTACAGTATTTTGCTTTATTGTTGCATGTATCTCTTGCATTATTCAGAGAACTCGAGATTTAATTGTTCTTCCTTTGCCCTTCATGGAATGTATCTCATCCATATTTGAACCATCACTCCCTTAAAGGTAGTCTGTTCTGTTATAGTTTTGCTTGGAAACTTTTCATTCCAATTCACATGGGCTAGATGCAATTGAAATCAATCTTCCACCAATTAACCATCTTTACTTTAGATTGGTTCTACACCTTTGCCAAAACTAATCTAAATCGTGTGATGTTATACTCGGTTTCCCTTGGATGCTCCCCAACTGAATCTTGGTGCTCTGCCCCCCGTCCTTCCCCAAAACCTGACCTGGCAATGCCTCCTCCTTTAGGGGATCAGTAACATAATGCTCCAGATAATTATTATGGACACATTTTAGAAATTATACACCTCAGCCTTAGCATTATATCTCCCCAAATTTACATTGCAATATAAAAAGTCTGTGCATTACTACTACCTTATAGTTATTGCATTACCTAGCAATCTCCCTGCATATTTGCTTATGTATATCTCTTCCACTCACTGTTCACACCTGATCTCCCGGTTGCCAAACACTTTAACTCCCCTTCCCATTCCCACACTGATCTTTCTGTCCTGGGGCTCCACCATTGTAAGAGCGAGCAAAACACTCGATAGAATGTTTGGAGGAAACAGACCTCATATTTCACTTGGGCAGCTTACAACTTAGTGGGTTTTTAAGATATTTCTCCTAACTTCAAGTAACCCTTGCATCCCTCTCCCCCAATCCCTTCCGACACCCTAGTTGTAGTAACTAGTAAAAATATTATTTCACTGTCGTCCTGGTGAGTTTCAATGTCTATAACTTGTTGACACCTAGGCCTGTTTCCTTTGTCATTACTTTTTTGAACATCTTTCTTTCGTGTGTTCTGTACCAGACTGATTCCTAGGATGTCAGGACTTTCATATGAAGAAAGACTGGATAGACTTGGCATGTGCTCGCTAGAATTTAGAAGATTGAGGGGGGATCTTATAGACACTTACAAAATTCTTAAGGGGTTGGACAGGCTAGATGCAGGAAGATTGTTCCCGATGTTGGGGAAGTCCAGAACAAGGGGTCACATTTTAAGGATAAGGGGGAAGTCTTTTAGGACCGAGATGAGAAAGACATTTTTCACACAGAACATGGTGAATCTCTGGAATTCTCTGCCACAGAAGGTAGTTGAGGCCAGTTCATTGGCTATATTCAAGAGGGAGTTAGATGTGGCCCTTGTGGCTAAGGGGATCAGGGGGTATGGGAGTATATCTTACTGCACATAATAGCAATGTCACAAAATTTTGAGATTTAAAAAATAAGCCTGTAATTTATCCCATCAGATAAAACATAAAAAGAAGTTTAATTTGATACCAAATTCACTTTCACATCTTCAGTATTAAAAAAAGTTATGGCAATTTTCATACTCGGAAATTAGCATCTTGTTCCCTATTGCTTTTCTATTGACTTAACATAAAAGCTGTGATCGAGGACAGTCAAAAGCCCATAATTTCTTAAAATATAATAGAACGGAATTAATTTTCAGTTTTATTATAGATTGAAGCATTCTGAAACAAAATATGAAACATCTTACTTTGGATGACTTGAAATTAAAGATATAATAGTAGTTACCTAATGTAGCTAATTACAAAATTGACTTTGTGACAGAAATAGTAATCAACCCCCAGACTTGCCTTGAAAAATTCAGAAATGTGATATATCTCAAGATCAGAACTTTAATTCAATTGTATCATATGCTGTAAAGTCTGTAAAACAGATAGGTAAAAAATTAATTTCTAGGAATAGACCAGGATTTATGGAGAAGGTCAGTTGCTAGCTGATACATTGGCATATCATAATCAGTAGCATCATCATATTCCTCAGATTGTAACCAATAAGCAACTCTGTACTCCTTGTTTTTCCTCAACTTTTCAATGTTGGCATTGTAAACTACAAGTTTATGCTCTTCAAACCACGTATGACATGCCTTCTGCCCACTACTTTCCCATTAAGAATGTCCTGTAGGTCATCACATTTGGAGTAGTGCAAATTTGGATAATCTCTGCGAATGCTGTCCAAATCAGTCTTTTTTGCTGGGCATTTGGAATGACAATTTTGCATTTCTTCTTCGGAGACATCTGTTTAAAATGTAAAGGAAAAAAAAACAATTAACATAAACAAGTTATTATTTGCAGCTTTAGAAAAAAGGTAGAAATGATAAAGTTAAACGCTAAAACAAATAGTAAATACCCAACAAAAAATTCATATTCATCAGTTTCATCTAATCCGTTTCTTAAGAAAAGGCTAATTTTTTTTAAATAGCCTAAGTATCCAAATAACAAACTAATCCCATTCTCAATATATTCACAATATAACATGATTTTTAAATCTCACTGTCATGGACATATGCCAAATGGAAGCAATTTAATGTTTAATTCCCATAAGTTAATCTAGAAACATCCACTCTCAAATATAATCAAAAATTATTATTTTTTGCACTAATTACATGTGACTAATTGGGGTTCCGCAGGGCTCAGTGCTGGGACCCCAGCTATTTACAATATATATTAATGTTCTGGATGAGGGAAATGAAAGCAATATCTCCAAGTTTGCGGATGACACTAAAGCTGGGGGGCAGTCGTTCGCTGTGAGGAGATGCTTAGGAGACTGCAAGGTGACTTGGATGGCTGGGTGAGTGGGCAAAATGGTTGGCAGATGCAGCTTATAATGTGGATAATGTGAGGTTATCCACTTTGGTGGCAAAAAAGGAAAGCAGACTATTTATTTAAATGATTGGCCGATTAGAAAAGGGGAGATGCAGCGAGACCTGGGTGTCATGTTACACAGTCATTGAACGTAGGCATGCAGGTGCAGCAGGCAGTGAAAAAGCGAATGGTATGTTAGCTTTCATAGGCAAAAGGATTTGGAGTACTGGGAGCAGGGAGGTTCTACTTCAGTTGTACAGGGTCTTGGTGAGCCTCACCTGGAGTATTGGTGCAGTTTTGTCTCCAAATTGAGGCAGGACATTATTGCCATAGCAGGGAGTGCAGAGAAGGTTCACCAGACTGATTCTGGGATGTCAGACTGTCTTATGAAGAAGGGGACTGGATAGATCGGTTCTATACTCTTGGAATTTAGGAGATTAAGAGGGGATCTTATAGAAACTTACAAAAAAATTCTTAAGGGTTGGACAGGCTAGATGCAGGAAGATTTGTTCCCGATGTTGGGGAGTACAGGACAAGGGGGTCACAGCTTAAGGAGAAGGGGGAAATCCTTTAAAGGACCGAGATGAGAAAGACTTTTTTCACACAGAGTGGTGAGTCTCTGGAACTCTCTGCCCAGAGGGTGTTGAGGCCAGTTATTGGCTTATTTAGAGTGAGTTGGATGTGGCCTGTGGCTAAGGGGATCAGGGGTATGGAGAGAAGGCAGGTACGGATACTGAGTTGGATTGATCAGCCATGATCATATTGAATGGCGGTGCAGGCTAGAAGGCTGAATGGCCTACTCCTGCCCTAATTTCTATGTTTATATGTATACCAGTTGTGGGCATATTTTGTATAAAAATATTGATTATGGATAGACCAATTACAACAAAATATAGGACGGATTGATTTAAGATACTCTTATGGACACGATTGTCCAAAGAAAAAAAAAGAGGATTTTAAATCATCTGTGTGAGGAGAGGTTGTTTTGGAAGCACAATCGATTGGAACGTTGCCATTGCCGTTGCCATGTTACCCCCATATATAACAGGGACAAGACATGCCGATTTGTATGGGGGGGCCCCCAAATAACATTTTGTATTGTTTAAAATAGACCTAAAGCCACCCTAGAAGCAAAGATTATATGTGAAATACATGACTTACCTTTTGTTTTGTCCTGATTCTATGGCGACGTCAAATGTAGCGCGTTCGGAACGTCGCATTTTACTTTAATCCAACTATTAAAATTGTCCAGCGATTTTTTATTTTTTATTTTGTTTTTTTAAATTTTTTTTTTTTTTAATGTGGGTACGGAAGAAAAGCGGAATAGGAAGCCGGTATAGTCCGATTTGAAATGATTTTTCTTTCATCGACTAGCAGCCCGAGAAATTCCTCTCCGACAAGCGATACAACCTGCATTTTATTTTAATACCCCGGGACCCCCCCCCCCACTCCCTCAAAGGTGCAAAAGTCGCGCACACAGCCAGAGTGGCAGATCCGCAAGGGTGCCGTGAAGGTAGTTTTTGTAACATCGCTCCAACAAAAGGATGTTGAGGTGAGGTTGTTTTTAACATCATCTTATACTTTATATGGAAAACACCAAATAAATTCTTTGACACTACCTCACTGAAAACAGGAACTATTTTAACAAAATAAGAATTTCAAAATATTTGTATTATTGTAGTCATCAGGTGGTAATGATAATTAAAAGCCACAATGAGTGAAGAATTCTTTTGTTATTTTAGGAACAAAGGGATGCACAATTAAATAATCAAGTTTGTATGGCTGTCCTACATTCCTTTTAGAGTCATAGAGTCATAGCGTCTTGCAGTGTGTGAACAGGCCTTCGACCCAACTTACCCACACAAGCCAACATGTCCCACCTACCTGCATTTGGCCTATATCGCTCTAAACCTGTCCTATCCTATCTACAATACCATCCACTTTTGTGTCATCTGAACTCTGAGGCACAGCACTAGTCACAATTTGCAAAAAAAAGTTAATTTTAAAATGCATAACTCTTTTTTCATTATGGGTTCGATAATTGCTTATTTCAGTACAAGTACCTGCATCTAGTAACGTTATACATATATGCATTTTTTTTAAGGTTTTATCAATGTTTATTATGGTTCATGGGACTCAATTTATTTTTCAGTTCTGTGCAAAATGCTGCAAATACTCAGCAGGTCAGGCACATCTGTATTCTGACAAAGAGTTTCCAACCTAACACATTGATTGTTTCTCCTCTCATGTATGCGGCCTAACCTGCCAAGTATTTCCAGCATTTTCTGTTTTTGTGTTAGCAATAAAAATATTCAATTTTGCCAAGCTAGTATTATCAGAGTTGAGTATTGAATGCAACATGGGTATGCTTATTTCCCCTTTGAAAACATTACAAATTATTATCTCTCCCAATTGTAACATAATGGCATTCATCCTAAGATTTCAAAGAAAAACTTAAATTCAGTGAACAGCGGAATGTAATACGATACAGGCACAAGAAACAGAAGCAGCTGCAGGTCATCTACTTCACCAGTCAATAAGATCATGGCTGACCTTTTACCTCAATCCCAGTATCCTGCATTCTCATATCTTCTTCCACAATTTAATTAAATATCTATCCCTGTCGGGGAGGATTTAAACTAATGTGGGGGGGGGCAGGGGGATGGGTACAAGGCAGAGAGGCAGGAGGGTGTTAAAATGAGGGTAAAGGAGTAGCATTAGGTAGCAAGGTTGTGAAAAGTAAAAGTGGCAGGCAGGGACAAAACCCAGGGCAAAAATCAAAAAGGGCCACTTTTCAGCAAAAATTGTATAAGGGGTAAGTGCATTGTAAAGACAAGCCTGAAGGCTTTGTGTCTCAATGCAAGGAGTATTCGTATTAATTTGGTGGATTAGAGTTGAACGTGCAGATAGGTATTAATGATTATGATATAGTTGGGATCCGGAGGACATGGCTCCAGGGGGTGACGTAGGCTGGGAGCTGAACATCAGGGATATTCAATATTCAGGAGGGATAGAGAGAAAGGGAAAAGGAGGTGTGGGGGGGGTAGCGTTGTTGGTTAGAGAGGAGATTAACGCAATGGAAAGGAAGGACATTAGTTGGAGGGATGTGGAAATCGGTATGGGTTAGAAGCTACAAAACACTACTAAGGGGCAGAAAAAAACGCTGGTGGGTGTTGTGTACAGGCCAAAACCTACAGTAGCAGAGAAGTTGGGGATGGTATCAAACAGGAACTTAGAAATGCGTGCGACAAAGGCAAAAACAGTTATAATGGGTGGACTTCAATCTCCATATAGATTGGGTTTTAATCAAATTGGCAGGGGTGCTGAGGAAGAGGATTTTTTGGGAATGTATGCGGGATAGTTAGTTATCTAAATCATCATGTAGAGGAACCAACGATCAGAGTTCGAGCAGGTCTATTTTACTTGACTGGGTTTTTGTGGTGTAATGAGGGAAGGGGTAAATTAGCCGTCTTGTTGTACGTGCCCCCTTGGGCAAGAGTGACCATAATATGGTTGAGTTCTTCATTAGGATGGAGAGGTGGACATTGTTAATTCAGAAAACAATGGTTCTGAACTTAAAGAAAGGTAACTTATTGAGGGTATGAGACGTGAATTGGCCAAGATTGACTGGGCAATTAATTCTAAAAGGGTTGACGGTGGATATACAATGGAAGACGTTTAAAGGCTGCATGGATGAACTACAAAAATTGTTCATCCCAGTTTGGCAAAAGAATATTTTGGGGGGAGGTGTCGGGGGAGGGAGGTAGGTTGGTGCATCCCGTGGATAACAAGGGAAATCAGGGATAGTATCAAAGCAAAGGATGATGCGTACAAAAGTAGCCAGAAAAAGCAGCATTCAGAGACCACCAGCAGAGGATTAGGACCAAAGGGCTTTCGGCCTAATTAGTAAAGGAAAAAATAGATTATGAAAGAAACTGGCAGGGAACATAAAAACTGACTGCAAAAGTTTTTATAGATATGTGAAGAGAAAAGAGGTTAGAGGTTAAAAAACAAATGTAGGTCCCTTGCAGTCAGAAAACGGGTGAGTTGATCATGGGGAACAAGGATATGGCGGACCATTGAATAACTACTTTGGTTCCGTCTTCACTATAGGAAGACATAAATAATCTGCCTGAAATAGCAGGGGGACTGTGGGTCATAAGGAGGAATTGAGTGAAAATCCAAGGTCAGTCGGGAAGTGGTGTTGGGTAATTGAATTGATTAAAGGCCGATCCGAAATCCCCAGGTGCCAGATAGGCTGCATCCCAGAGCTTAAGGAAGTAGCTCAGGAAATAGTGGATGCATTAGTGATAATCTTTCAAAAATACTCTTTAGATTCTGGAGAGTAGTTTTCTGAGGATTGGCGGGTAGCAAATGTAAACCCTCCTTTTTATAGAAGGGAGGGGTGGAGAGAGGAAAACGGGGGAATTACATGGGGACCAGTTAGTCTAACATCGGTAGTGGGGAAAAAGGCTGTAGGAGTCAGTTATTTAAAGATGGGATAGCAGCACATTTGGAAAGTGGGGAAATCATTGGACAAAAGTCAGCATGGGATTTTACAAAAAGGTTAATCATTGTCTGACGAATCTTGTGGAATTTTTCGAGGATGTAACTAGTTTGCGTGGATGGATAAGGGAAGAGAGAGAACCAGTGGGATGTGGTATATCTGGGACTTCCAGAAGGCTTTCGACAAGTCCCACATAAGAGATTAGTATTACAAACTTAAAAGCATACGGTATTAGGGGGTTCAGTATTGATGTGGATAGAGAACTGGCTGGCAACCAGGAAGCAAAGAGTAGGAGTAAACGGGTCCTTTTCACAATGGCAGGCAGTAAATAGTGGGCTACCGCAGGGCTCAGTGCTGGGACCCCAGCTATTTACAATATATAGTAATGATCTGGATGGGGAATTGAAGGCAATATCTCCAAAGTTTTGCGGTTATGACACTAAGCTGGGGGGCAGTGTTCGGCTGTGAGGGATGGATGCTAGGAGGGACTGCAAAGGTGACTTGGATTAGGCTGGGTGAGTGGGCAAAATGTTTGGCAGATGCAGTATAATGTGGATAAATGTGAGGTTATCCACTTTGGTGGCAAAAAAACAGGAAAGCAGATCTATTATTTTTAAATGGTGGCGCGATTAGGAAAAAGGGGAGATGCAGTGAGACCTGGGTGTCATGGTACACCAGTCATTGAAAAGTAGGCATGCTGGTGCAGCAGGCAGTGAAAAAAGCGAAAAAATGGTTTTTATGTTTTGCTTTCATAGCAAAAGGATTTGAGTACAGGAGCAGGGAGGTTCTACTTCAGTTGTACAGGGTCTTGGTGAGACCACCCTGGAAGTATTGCGTACAGTTTTGGTCTCCAAATCTGATGGAAGGACATTATTGCCAAAGGGGGAGTGCAGAGAAGGTTCACCAGACTGATTTCCTGGGGATGTCAGACTGTCTTATGAGAAAAGACTGGATTGACTCGGTTATACTCTCTGGAATTTAGGAGATTGAGAGGGGGATCTTATAGAAACTACAAAAATTCTTTAAGGGGTTGAAAACGGGCTAGAATGCAGGAAGGTTGTTCCCCGATGTTAGGGGAAGTCCAGGACAAGGGGTCACAGCTTATGGATAAGGGGGAAGAAATCCTTTTGAAGACGAGATGAGAAAGACTTTTTTACACAGGAGAGTGGTGAGTCTCTGGAAAACTCTCTGCCACAGAGGGTAGTTGAGGCCAGTTCATTGAGCTAGATTTAAGAGTTGAGTTGGGGAATGTGGCCCTTCCCTGGCTAAGGGGATGGAGTGCTACGGGATACTGAGTTGGATGATCAGCCTTGGGATCAGGGTGGCCTAAGGGATCATCTCTTCCTTGAAATATTTTCCGGGAGAGAGAATTGGCAGGGTAATGAAATTTCTACTCCAGAGAAGGCAAGTACTGTTCGGTTCTGGACTGTTGAAAAATGTCACATAGGAGTCCAAATGCCCACACAGGGACTTTCCGCAGAGACCGCTCACTCGTAATCCCTGGCAATATTAATTGGGCGGGACCTGCGCTGAAGGCCTGCCTCCTCCAACCTCATCTATTGCATCGCTGTTCTAGGTGTTTGCTGAAATGGCCCGATCGCTTGCCCAACCATCTCCGCCACTAACCAACCTGATCTCCCCGGGCTCCTGACACCAGATTGGAGGCCCACATAATCGAGGAGCAGCACCTATATTCGCTTGGGTAAACCCCAGCTATGTCTTCTGCTTTCTCTTCTTTCCACTCCCCTTCCCAACTATCCCCAGCCACTGTCTAGGTTTGCCCTCACTATGTTTTTCTTTCTTGCATCTGCAGTTCCTTCTTACACATAGAGCATTATCTTCTTCCCGTGCCTTGACATATTTTCTTCTTAGTGTATACAGCCTTCTTACTAAGAGCGAATTTGCAAATATTCACAACTTTCTGGGTAATGACATTTCTACTCCAAGAGTAAGCAGTCATCAAAGCTTGTAATGAATAGATTGTGAAAACCCACAAGTATATAATTTTTTAATCGGGAGAAAAATCATGTTCGGCTCTGGCATGTAAAAATCTTCTTGGTTGTCATAAAAATGTCACATAGATTATAAAACTGACCTGTGGCTTTGTAGTTATTCATGGAGGATGTGGGATGGATTCACCAATGGAGAAGACCCACCACTGGCCACATCTTCCCATCTCCTCCCCTTTTGACTTTTTCCGCAGATGTGACCACGCTCACTCCGTAACTCCCTGGGCAATTCGTTTCCCTTCCCACCCAAACCTACCCCCACTGGCCACTTTGCCCTGGCACATTTCCTTGCAAAATGCAGGAAATGCTACGCTGTGGCGGCTTTAAAACCTCCCCCCTTGACTCCATCCAAGCGGTCACTTCAAAGCAGTCTTTCTAGGTGCGGCAGACGTTCGCCTGCACCTCCTCCAACCTCATCTATTTGCCATCCGCTGTTCTAGGTGTTAGCTGCTCTATCATCGGTGAGAGACCAAGCGTAGCTTGCTGATTCCTTCGGCCCAACATCTCCGCTCATTGCATCCAACTGCTCCCCGTGTCAGCGCGTCAACTCCCCCTGCCCATTCCAAATCCGACCTTATCTGTCCTGGGCCTACCTAGCCAGAGTGAGGCCCCACCATAATATCGAGGAGCAAGCAACCTATATTTCCGCCTTGGGGTAGTTTATACACACCCCAGGTGGTGAACATTGAATTCATTATTTTAGAGTCCCTGCTTCCTCCTTCTTTCCACTCCCCTTCCAAACTCTCCCACAGCCCACTGTGTCTCCTATTTCCTTCTGTCCATAGATGCTAGCCCCTCACTCCGCTGAAATTCTCCAGCATTTTTGTCTACCTTCAATTTTCCAGATCGCTTCCTTCTTAAACATAGCATGAACCATAAGCACGGGGGGGGGGGGGGGGGCGTCGCACATGGTCACAACTTCCCCGTGACCACAATCCCCTCTCCACAACCCGCCCGGCGCCCTTTCCACAGCCCTTGTTTTTTTTTCCTCCTCCTTCCTCCTCCTCCTCCCCCCCCCCCCCCCCCCCCGCGCATCTCCCACCATGCTGAAATCCGTCACAAATGATGACCTCCATGAAGAATTTTTAATGCATAATGTTAAAAATAATTAACAAACAATCCATAATTATCAATTGTAATTGATTATAATGAACAAAATGCTCTGCCTATTCATCTGAAGTTAAATAATATTTTTAGAGGATGTTGGTGATAGGTTACATAGAAACTAGAAACATAGAATTAGAGTGCAGGAGTAGGCCAATCAAATTTCAGGGCCCTCCCCTAGGCACCAGCCATTCATATCAAACTCAGTCATGGCGACCTTCCAACTCATTAATCCCCCGATACCTGCTTCTCCCTTCCATAACCCCTGTCCCCTTAGCCACAAGGGGCCACATCAATCCACTCCACCTCTTAAAATAGCCAATGAATCTTGCCTTCAACTAACCCTCCTCGTGGCAGAGAGTTCCAGAGAACCACCACAACTCTGTGTGAAGAAAGTCTTTCCCCTCCTCCGGTCTAAAGGGATTCCTTCGCCCCTTATCCTTAAGCTGTGGTCCACCCCCCATCGGACTTCCCCCAACAACGGAACAAATCTTCCCTGCATCTAAGCCTGTCCCAAAAAACCCCCTTAAGGAATTTTGTAATATAAAGATCCCCTCAGTCAATCTCCCTAAATTAATATCCAAGAGTAATAAAAACTCTATTCCAGTCTTTCCTCATAAGACAGTGGCCAACAAAGTGAGGGCAAACCTTTACAATAATGGTCCTCCTGCAGAATTAGAACCCACCAAGCGTAACAACTGTTTTTTGTTTTTGATCCCTGTGCTTTCCTGTACTCAAATTCCTCCCTTTTGTGAAAGCGTACCATTTTTTCTTTATTTTCTTCGCGTTTTTTCACTGCCTGCTGACCCTGCACATTTCAATGACGTCATGGTGGTACCCATAGACCAACCCAGGTCTCCGCTCCTCACAATCTCCCCTTTTTTCCTAATCGGCCACCATTTTTCCTGTTTTTTTTTGCCAGTCCCTATAACCTCACATTTATTCCCACATATACTGCATCCTCCTTTTGCTCCACCCCAGCCTATCCAAGTCCAGCTTCCCTTCCTCACAGCTAAAAAACCAACACACTGCCCCCCAGCTTAGTGTCTCCCGCAAACTTGGAGAATATTGCTTTCCACTCATCCTGATCATTAATATAAATTGTAAATAGCTGTGGGGTCCCCACTCTGAGCCCTGCCCCCCACCCACTTAGAGTCACTCGCCTGCCATGTGAAAAGAGGACTTTAACCTATTCCTTCCTTCCTGTTTTGCCAGCCATTTCTCATGGACTGAAACCCCTAATATATAACACCCCTAATAAACCGGTATGCTTTAAAGTTTGTATACTAATCTCTTATGTCTTGTCGAAAAGCCTGAAGTTTACCACAGAACCACTATCTCCACCTTCAAAAAATTCCACAAGATTCGTCAGACATGAATTTACCCTTTTCCGTAAATCCATCTGACTTTGTCCTTTATCACCTCACACCCTTTCCCAAATGTGCTGCTAATCCACTTTAATAACTGTCTCTACCTCTAAGCATTTTTCCACACTACATGATGACCTAACTGGGTCTGTATTTCCCCCCCCCCCCGTTTTCCTTTCTCTCTCCCTCCCTTCTTAATTCCCCTTTTCTCTCTCCCTCCCCATAAGAGGGGGGGGGGGGTTACATTTGCTACCCGCCAATCCTCAGGAACTACTCCAGAATCAAAAGTAGTTTTTGAAAGATTATCATTCTAATGCCATCCACTATTTCCTGAGTTCCTACTACTTCCTTACGTTACTTCTGGGATGCAGCCTATCTGGCCCTGGGATTTTATATATATAATATCTCGCATCGGTCCTTTAATTCTATTCTATTTAACCCCAACACCACTTCCCCCGACACATGACCTGATCACTCAATTCTTCTTTGAGAACCACCAACCCCACAGTCCCCCCTGCTATTTCCGCAATTTTCCCGATTATTTTTGTGTCCTCCTTATTGAAGGACTCTCAACTCCGGAACCAAAACCACCCATCCCGATCAACAATCACCTTTTCTGGTTTTCTGACTGCAAAGGGACCTACAATTTTGTTTTAACTAACGCCTCTTTCCTCCTTTTCACATATTCTATAAAAACCCTTTTGCAGTCAGTTTTTATTATGTTCCCTGCCCCCCCCCCCATTCTTTACATAATCTATTTTTATCCCTTTCCTAATTAATGCCCTTTGTCCGGCTCCGTGGGTCTCTGAATTTTCTCCTCAGTCCCCCTCTGTGTATGAGACTTTTTTCCCTTTCTTTTTTTTTTCTTTCTTTTTCAGGCTACTTACTTTGTACGCATCAATCCCCTTTGCTTTGCTACTCATTGATTTCCCTTGTTATCCAAGGATGTATGAGGCCAAACTGGGATGAACAATTTTTGTAGTTCATCCATGCAGGTCTTTAAAATGTCTTGTTCATCCAATGTATATCAGTCAACCCCTTTTAGAAATCAATTTGCCAGTCAATCTCTTGGCCAATTTCAAACAATCTCAACCCTCAAAGTTACCTTTCTTTAAGTTCAGAAGAACCATTGTTTCCTGATTAACAATGTCACTCTCCATCCTAAATGAGAACTGAAGAACCAACCATCATTAGGTGGACGACTCTTGCCCCAAGGGGGCACGTACAACAAGAACGGCTACCTACACCCCCCTACCCCCTTCCTCATTACTCCAAAACCCAGTCTAAAATAGCCTGGTTGGTTCCTCTACATGTTGATTTATAACTATCCCGCATTACATTCAAAAAAATCCAGGTTATGTGAAGGTTACCATTCTTGCTGAAAATCACCACTTTTTTCAGCAGTAAACTGTTACAAAGGTTTAAAATCAATGCGTTAGAACTGAAAAAAGTTTTTTTTTGTTTTTTGGGTTTATGTGAGGAAGATACTATAATTTGAAAGACTGTGACAAAAAAAAGTATATTCTTAAATCAGTTATATTTTGCAGTGTTGTTCATCGTAAAAATATGACAGATATGACTGAATATAATGGGCAACCTGGATAAAAAGAGGGAAAAAATAAATTAAATTCTCCAAAAGATTGCGCCAAACATATTTTTCCCATAGTAGAGATGTCCATCTATGGGAAACAACATTCAAGGTTGCAAAAATTTAAGTTTTATTTTCAGGTTTCCAAAACTTGCTGAAGAATCACCCTTATGCCAGCTGAATGTGAAAATAAATATATGACATCTTATGTCTTCAGTAGTCTTGGAAGCAAAAATGGGGGTGGGGAGGGGGGGGGGGGGGCGGGGGGGTGGGGGTGGTGGTTGCTGTTTACTGTCTGCTGACTGGTTCTTTCCACTCTAGGGCACACTTCCCAGGTGAAGGCAATGCATCATGACTGAATGAAGAGAAAAGCGGAAAGACTAAAGTAGGAGATGATCTTTTGGGTCATTAACAGCACACTTTTTTTGCGAAGATTATCAGAAATGGTTTTGAGTCAGACAGCACAAGCCTTTATGCTAACCCAGAGTCCAATAAATCACTTCTCATGGCCTTTAGCAGCTGAGCATGTTTTGGGTACAAGCATGCTGGAATCTTCTGATTCCCTGCCTTCTTTCAAATGTTATTACCGAGGCCAGGAGGTATTTACTTTGGAATATTTCAAAGCAAATATAGCTTGTTTAGCTTGACTCCCTGACTCATTTTGGAATACATGCAAGAATATGTACTGAAAATTTTCCTCGGCTCTTATATCATCTGGGAAACAAAATTGAGAGTGTTGTTATTTGGTGTTTGATAATTCGCTAGTTTTACATAATACAGTTTATGGCATTTATTGGCTTCATGCTAAACCAAATTGTCAGGTTATAAACAGAAAAAGCTGGACTTCTTCACCAGCCTGAAGGAGGGTCTCGAAGCGAGATATCACCCGTTCCTTCTCTCCAGAGATGCTGCCTGTACCGTTGAGTTAATCCAACTTTTTGTGTCTATATCTTCGGTTTTTTAAAAAAAAAAATAAAACCAACATCTCTGCAGTTCCTTCCAACACTGGTTGTCAGGTGAGAATGGAACAGAGCAACATTTATTAATTTGATGAATCACAAGTTTTCAAATGAAAGTTATCTTCATTTACTTGATCACAAGTGTCATCTTAATTGATATCACTCCACTCTCCCCTGAATAAATAGCATGCTGTTCAGCTAAAAAAAAAAAAAAAAAAAAAAAAAAAAATTGGTGTTGCGAATGCTCCAAATCCTGTCAGTTTCCATAAATGAACAAAAAATATTTTGCAGTTTGCGTTTTACATCAACATGCCTTTAAATGAAAAATAAATGACTCTATTGTTTATATATTTGTAGCCGGAAGCCACAATGATTAAAAGCTAAAACAAGTGTATTGTTCATGGAGGGTTTCTCAGACCCATTACAACCAGGGGCACCGTGCGATGGCAGCTCTGCCGGCAGTCTGTTCGTTTTTTCATCTTTTTTTCTTTTTTTTTAAATTTTTAGTGTTTGTTAAAAGTTTATTTTAATGTTCTCCGGTTTGTTTTATGTGGGGTGAGGGGGAGGGGATCGGGGGAAACTTTTTTTCAGGTTCTTACCTTGCCGGAGATGCGATTGATTTTCGCATCGCATTCTCCGGGCGCTTTGCAGCCTTCCATTGATGGAGCTGGAGGCCTCCTCGGACTGACTTTGAGCCCCACCGCGGGGCACAGACTTAACATCGGAGCCGATCCCTTGCCTGGGATTGCTCCAACCGCGGCCTGCGGTCTTACCATCAAGAGCTCGCAGTCTCGGGAGAGACCGAGACGGGAGCTCCAACGCGAGGTTCGATCGTTCAGCGCGGGGGAGCTGACATCCCCCCGATGCAGGAGCTGATCGCCTCGATGCAGAGGGCCCAAGTGTCGCCAGTTACGGGAGTCAAGATTGTCCTGTCAACAGAGGGCTCAAGGCCCTCAGCACATTTTTAGCTTGAATTAATGAAAATGATGCTACGGTTCATTCAAATGCATCTGACTACTTAAGTATTGTGCAGGCTCCGATTTGATGACTTTAAACTTTAAACTAATCAATTGGTTCTTTATTTTCCTCCCTAGATTTTTGTCCAATTTTCCCTTCCCTAATATTCCCTTCATCATAGGAATTAAAATCTTATAAGAAAAATTGACTATTGTCTAAATTCTATAAAGAACATTTTCCTTCTGTGGATTACCCGTGTTTTTCCTCTGGTTCAACCACGACAAGCCCTGGTTTACAGCAAAATTCAAGACAGCTCCGCTAGTCTAAAAATTAGGCTTACAGGAGCGGGGATGCAGACCTCTACATGATACTTAACCCTGGTATCCCCTCCCCAACCACTACTTCACACCCACTCACAGCCTGACTCCAGTCTGCAAAGACTGGACCCTTCCCCACCCACCCCTCCCCAATTACCACTTCACGCCTATTTACAGCCTGACTCCAGTCTGCAAAGACTGGGCCCTCATCCACTACCCACCCCCTCTTTGCTGCCTTCATCAGTCTGGCCACTTCTCCATCACCAACAATAGAAATTGAAGAGGTAGAGAGGCTATTCAGAAGACAGAAAAGACGGAAATCTCCAGGACCGGACAATGTTTCCCCCTCTACCCTCACGCTCTTTGCCGAACAACTGGCACCGGTCTACACAGACAATTGTCCCTGCAAACCTGTACTGTCCCCGCCTCCTTCACTATTGTTTCACGAAGTCTCCACTATTGGCCCTATACCCAACAAGACAAGGATTACTGGTCTTAATGACTACAGGCCTGTTGCACTGACCTCTATAGTCATGAAGACGCTTAAAAGACTTGCACTGGCCCAGCTGAAAAATATCATAAACCCCCTGCTGGACCCTCTGCAGTTTGCATAGTGGGCCAATAGATCAGTGGATGACGCAGTCAACCTAGGCCTGCACTTCATCCTCCAGCAGCTAGACTGCCAGGGCACCTATGCGAGGATTTTGTTTGTTGATTTTAGCATTCAACACCATTGTGCCAGAGCTACTACACTCCAAAATCTCCCAGTTGGTGATCCACTGAAACCCTCTGTCAGTGGATCACCAACTTCCTGATAGACAGAAAGCATCATGTGAGGCTGGGAAAGCACATCTCGGACCTACAAACCCTCAGCAAAGGAGCAAGGCTGCGTGCTCTCCCCTCTCCTTTACTCTCTACACCCAGGGCCGGCCTTAGGAGGTGCGGGGCCCAATTGGGAACAATTTTGGTGAGCACCAGGTTCCCAGCCAACGTCTGTAGAATCATATACATACAAATAAAGTCTATTATAGACTTTATATCTCTAAGGTAGAAAGGAAAGTAATCAAAATATGCGCTTATAACGTGCATGTGAGTTAATGGACCAAACAGATCTAAGCTACATTTTAATATAAAATTGCATACATGTAAGCCTACAAGTAACAAACACAATGTGTAGATCACCTGTGAAAAGTACATAGTTACAATACCACTTGTTTTAGTGACTGTGAATTGAAAAAAAAACTAGATCCTGGAAAACCAATAACTATTGGTGAAAAACCAGTCCAGGCATTAAATTTTGAGCTTCAGCCCCATCCTAACTCTAACTTGGGTGGGTGTGTGTGTGTGTGTGTGTGTGTGTGTGTGTGTGTGTGTGTGTGTGTGTGTGTGTGTGTGTGTGTGTGTGTGTGTGTGTGTGTGTGTGTGTGTGTGTGTGTGTGTGTGTGTGTGTGTGTGTGTGTGTTAGTTGTATGTTCGTTATGTGTGTGTGTGGGAGTGAAGGAGAGAAGGGAGGGAGGGAAGAAGAGAAAGGAGGGAGGGAGGGAAGGAGAGAAGGGAAAAGAGAGAGAGGAAGGAGGGAGGGAGGGAAGAAGGGAAGAGAGGGAGGGAAGGGAAGGAGAGAAGGGAGGGAGAGGGCCGGCGGCAGGAGCGGATGCCAGGGTCCAGGCGGACGAGTGTGAACTGAGGCCGATGTTTGTAAATGTTGCTCTAACCCCCGGCCCGGCCCTCCGTATAATGTTCACCACGTCTGCCCGGAGAGAGAGAGGGGTGGAGCCGGGGCTGTGTCCGCACTGCACTGGACCGTGAGGGAACGGCCCACCTGCCCCCCTCCCCGTCTACCCCCCTCTCCTCCCTCCACCCGGGGTAGATCTACCCGAGCCGAGAGTAGATTACTCTGGCGCGGGGCCCAATTGGGAGCAATTGGGCCAATTTGCTTAAGGCCGACATTGTCTACACCAACAGACTTCTCTGTCAAACCTTTCAGGTTTGCGGATGACACAACCCTAATTGGGCTGATCCAGAATGGGGAGGAATCTGCCAACAGACAGGAAGTGACACAGCTGATGTCATGGTGCCTTCGTAACAACCTGGGGCTCAATGCTCTTAAGACAGTGGAATTGATTGTAGACTTTAGGAGAAAGTCTACAATCACTCCACTCACCATCAACAACACCACAGTCACATCTGTGGATTCCTTTTAGTTCCTTGGAACCATCATCTCCAAGGACCTGAAATGGGGGGCCCCCATCGACTCCACAGTCAAAAAGGCACAACAGAGGATGTACTTCATGTGGCAGCTGAGGAAGCACAATCTGCCACAGGCAATGATGGTCCAATTCTATACTGCCATCGTAGAGTCTGTCCTCACCTTCTCCATCATGGTCTGGTTTGGCTCAGCCACCAAGCACGACATCCGGAGGCTGCAGCGAATAGTTTGATCAGCTGAGAAGGTTGTTGGCTGCAATCTTCCCCCCATTGACAAATTGTACACTACAAAGGCCAGGAAGCAAGCGGGTAAGATCATCTCTGACCCCTCTCACCTTGGCCACAAACTCTTTGAACCACTTCCCCCTGGAAGGTGACACCGGACCATCAAAGTCACCACGGCCAGACATAAAAACAGCTATTTTCCACAAGCAGCAGCTCCACTCAATAACCAAACGTCTGTAGCCTCCTTTTGCTCTGCTATTTTATTTCATTCACATATTTAAACTATAATGTTGTATTCTTAATGCTTTAATGTTTTATTCTTAATAGTTGTCGTGTTGTTACTTGCGAGCGGAGCACCAAGGCAAATTCCTTGCATGTAAACATACTTGGCCAATAAACTTATTCATTCATTCAATGGATTAAAAAAATGATTTGTCATAAACTGGAGAATATTTTCTATGTTAGTGGGAATTATCTGCAATCCTCAAGGTTAAATGTAATATTTGGCTCTTTTCCTTTCAGTCTTTCATTACTTGAATTAAGTAAAATGCAACCTCATATAAATCACCAAATAATGGATCTAAGTGCCATGAAATCCCACTTGTCAACTCATCAAGATTATCCGCCTATTCTCTGAACAGATATACATTTCCAAGAGAAGATTTTACTAAACACATGGGATTATCAGCAAATGTTAAGATTATGTGCCTGCAGCAAATATAGGTAAGATTTAGGTCTTCTACCAAAAAACGTAATCTCCTACATCCCCCCAAAATGAATAGTTTGATGCTTTGTAAGGCAACATAAAATTAAATATTCTCTAGCTACATCTCACTGGCAGATTAATTTAAATGCAGTCCAGGTAAGCTCCAGAGAGAGCAA
The DNA here is from genome assembly GCA_035221665.1 of Okamejei kenojei. Classification (NCBI taxonomy): domain Eukaryota; kingdom Metazoa; phylum Chordata; class Chondrichthyes; order Rajiformes; family Rajidae; genus Okamejei; species Okamejei kenojei. The sequence goes on from CM069133.1 coordinate 100,988,401, forward strand.
AGCGATTGAATTTGGAGAAATTGATATGAAAAGTATTTCTGTCATTCAAATCACTTTGATATGAGAGATAGACAAAAATGCTGGAGAAACTTAGAGGGTGAGGCAGCATCTATGGAGCAATGAAAATAGGTGATGTTTCCAGTCGAGACCCTTCTTAGTCTGATGAAGGGTCTCGACTCGAAACGTCGCCGATTTATTTCGCTACATAGATGCTGCCTCACCCGCTGAGTTTCTCCAGCATTTTTGTCTACCTTCGATTTTCCAGCATCTGCAGTTCCTTCTTAAACACTTTGATATGAAAAGTAATGTTGTCATGCAATTGGACCCACATAAAATGGTACAGTCCACTCAGAAGCAAGATGATTATATTCAATGGTGATTTTACGTAAGAAAAGGATTTCAATATCCAAAATAAAATATCCACTTCCCCTGTCAGTTAGTCTACATATCTGCAAATGTTTCTAGTAATTTATTTATGGGAGTAACACATTTATTTCAAACTAGACTAAGTGGGACCCATTGGGTCCCAGTCACACGGGAGGTCTGGTCCCCCAATGCAATCCATTCCCCAATGCAATATTCCACCACTCACCCGTTCCCCCAACGCAACCCGTTCCCCCAAAGCAACATTCAGCCACTCAGGGGAGGGGGTGCGGGGAGGGGGGATGTGAGGGGGGTGTATAGGGGAGGGGGGTGTGGGGGAGAGTGGGTGGTGGAGGTGTGTGGGGAGGGGGGATGTGTGGGGGAGGGTGGGTGGTGGAGGGGGGGTGGGAGAGGAGGGAGGTGTGGGGGAGGGAGGGGGGGAGGTGGGGCATGTGGGGAAGGGGAGTGGGGAAGGGGGTGTGGGGAAGGGGGGATGTGGGGAAGGAGGAACTGTGGGGAAGGAGGGTGGGTGAGGGTGAAGGGGAAGGGGTGGGGGAAGGGGGGTTAGGGAAAGGGGGGGGTTGTGGAAAGTGGGGGTGTGGGGAAGGGTGGGGCGTGGGGAATGGGGGGTGTGGGGAAAGGCGGGCTTCGGGAAAGGGGAGGTTGGGGAAAGTGGGGGTGTGTGGAAAGGGGGTGTGTGGGGAAAGGGGGTGTGTGGAGAAATGGCGTGGGGGAAAGGAGCTTGGGGAAGAGGGGTGGGAGGGGGAAGAGGGGTGTGGGGAGGGGGGTGGTCGCTGCTGCTGTCCCTGTTTGTTGTCGTTCGCCTGATTGAGATCAGATTGTTTTGCCATTATCTTTAAATGGTTAGAAGCAAGTAAAGAGGCAACGGCTGAACCTTTAACATGATTCAGTGAATATGTCTCACATATTAACTTGGTTCTGTTTCTTCCTGACACCCACTCACAATCACCTTTCTGCCACCAATTTGGGGACTGGGATGACTCCTTCCTCTGCCAATGTGGGATAACTTTAATGCTTGGACATGTAGAAAGCAGAATATTGGAGGGTGGTGTGGCGCAGTAGGGATGGAAGGGGGAGTTGTGGTGAGCATTGTATTTCACAATGCTGCTTCTTGTGACGATGGGGATGAAAGCAGACATGGAATTAGGGAACCTCATTAAAATGTGTACTTATTTTCCAGCCTCGTTGCATGCAGCTCCAATATAAAGCAGAATGAGTGAGGGAAGATGGCGGCCATTCTCCCCATACCCGCTCGCTCTTTTGTCGATGTTTCTATGATCCTCTTCCGCACACTGGTTTTCTTAATTTCCTGACATGCGAACAGTTCAGGTCAGAAACAGTTCTCAGGAACGGAACCCCGTCATAACCTGTGGCTTCTCTCCAAATATTATTTATTGATACTATACCAAAATTTTCAATACTATTTCAAAATTTTGGTTACTGCCTGGCATGTGTCCCTCTCGTTTACCAAATGATGATGTGTGGTCTGACGCCAAGCATTTGGTGTGTGCACAGGGACTGCATGGGGGCAGTTTGCATGATGGTTTTCTGTGGAGGCAGTGAGGTAGCAGTTTGGCAACTGGGTGACTGGTAGGTGGATTGATGGGACTTAGATAAGCCAGTATCACTAAAAACATCTGGAGCATCTAGGCCGGCAACTGCACCACTCCTTCTGAAATACCTTTGTAAATTTCCTCCCACTCCTCCTCATTCCCTGAAGAGTTTTGGTGCTATCAAGATTATGTTTCCTGGAGATCCAAATGTTACCATTGTGTGAAAAGGTAGAGACTGAAGTAAAAGAGTACCATGCTGGACATTATGTACAGGGCCTACTGATGGATGGCCTAAGATCACTTATCACCTCATCAGCATGCTAATGGATAGACATTGACTCATCTAGCTATCAAAGAGACAGCTCTTAGGCCATGTTTGTTGTACATCTCACTGGTGTCCTTAATGAGGTCATCAGGTCATAAGTGACAGGAGTAGAATTAGGCCATTCAGCCATTCAAGTCTATTCTGCCATTTAATCATGGCTGATCTACCTCCTAACCCCATTCTCCTGCCTTTTCCCCATAACCTATGACACCTGTACCAATCAAGAATCTATCTAATCTATCTATAAATATATCCACTGATTTGGCCTCCACAGCCTTCTGTGACAAAGAATTTCACAGATTCACCACCCTCCGACTGAAGACATTTCTCCTCATCTCCTTCCTAAAAAAAGTCCTTTAATTCTATGTCCTCTAGTCCCACTAGTGGAAACATCTTCTCCACATCCTCTCTATCCAAACCTTTCACTATTCTGTCTGTTTCAGAGAAGGGGACGCCGTCCTGTACGGGTATGGCTGCCCGGCCTGCAGCTGTCCGTTTTCTCAACTCTTTTTTTTATTTTTAGTGAGTTAAGTGTTTTGTTTTTAGAGGTCTATTCTTTTTTATGTGGGGGGTGGGGGAGGGGAAGGGGAAACTGTATTTCTCAGTCCCTACCTGGTCGGAAAGGCGGCTTTCCTCCAAGCAGCACCTTTGACCCGTCCTCGCGGCCTTCCATCGGGGTCTGGGGTGGCGTTTCCTGAGAGGACCGGCCAGAACCTCGGCTTCGGCTGGAGCGCTATTGTGGAGCGGAGCGGGTGATGCCTTGCCTGGGTCGCCACTCTGGACCTCTGGATGAGCAGAGAGTCATAGGGGTGTAAAATTAGCAGAGTCATAGGGGTGCATGAGCAGAGAGTCATAGGGGTGTAAAATTAGGGTAGAAACAATAGGTAGCAAGGTGAAAAGTAAAAGTGGCAGGCAGACAAATTCAGGGCAAAAATCAAAAAGAGCCACTTTTCAACATAATTGTATAAGAGGTAAGAGTGTTGTAAAAACAAGCTTGAAGGCTTTGTGTCTCAATGCAAGGAGCATTCGTAACAAGGTGGATGATTTGAATGTGCAGATAGTTATTAATGAACATGATATAGTTGGGATCACGGAGACGTGGCTCCAGGGTGACCAAGGCTGGGAGCTGAACATCCAGGGATATTCAATATTCAGGAGGGATAGACAGAAAGGAAAAGGAGGTGGGGTAGCGTTGCTGGTTAGAGAGGAGATTAACGCAATAGAAAGGAAGGACATTATCTTGTAGGATGTGGAATCGATATGGGTAGAACTGCGAAACACTAAGGGGCAGAAAACGCAAGTGGGAGTTGTGTACAGGCCACCTAACAGTAGTAGTGGAGTTGGGGATGGCATCAAGCAGGGAATTAGAAATGTGTGTGTAAGGTAAAACAGTTATAATGGGTGACTTCAATCTACGTATAGACTTGGTAAATCAAATTGGCAGGGGTGCTGAGGAAGAGGATTTCTTGGAATGCATGTGGGATAGTTTTCTAAACCAACATGTAGAGGAACCAACGAGAGAACAGGCTATTCTAGACTGGGTATTGAATAATGAGGAAGGGTTAGCTAGCAGTCTTGTTGTGCGTGGCCCCTTGGGCAAGAGTGACCATAATATGGTTGAGTTCTTCATTAGGATGGAGAGTGACATAGTTAATTCAGAAACAAGCACACAAATTAGCCAGAAAAAGCAGCCTACCAGAGGACTGGGAGAAATTCAGTGTCCAGCAGAGGAGGACAAAGGACTTAATTAGGAAAGGAAAAATAGATTATGAAAGATAACTGGAAGGGAACATAAAAACTGACTGCAAAAGCTTTTATAGATATGTGAAGAGGAAAAAATATTATTTAAAACAAATGTAGGTCCCTTGCAGTCAGAAACTGGTGAATTGATCATGGGGAACAAGGAAATGGCAGACCAATTGAATAACTACTTTGGTTTTGTCTTCACTAAGGAAGACATAAATAATCTGCCAGAAACAGCAGGGGACCGGGTCAAATGAGATGGATGAACTGAGTGAAATCCAGGTTAGGCGTGAAGTGGTGTTAGGTAAATTGAATGGATTAAAGGCCGATAATTCCCCAGGGCCAGATAAGCTGCATCCCAGAGTGCTTAAAGAAGTAGCCCCAGAAATAGTGGATGCATTAGTGATAATTTTTCAAAACTCTTTAGATTCTGGAGTAGTTCCTGAGGATTGGAGGGTAGCTAATGTAACCCCACTTTTTAAAAAGGGAGGGAGAGAGAAAAGGGGGAATTACAGACCAGTTAGTCTAACATCGGTAGTGGGGAAAATGCTACAGTCAGTTATTAAAGATGGGATAGCAGCACATTTGGAAAGTGGTGAAATCATTGGACAAAGTCAGCATGGATTTATGAAAGGTAAATCATGTCTGCCGAATTTTATAGAATTTATCGAGGATGTACTGTAACTAGTGGAGTGGATAAAGGGGAACCAGTGGATGTGTTATATCTGGACTTTCAGAAGGCTATCGACAAGGTCCCACATAAGAGATTAGTATGCAAACTTAAAGCACACGGTATTGGGGGTTCAGTATTGATGTGAATAGAGAACTTGCTTGCAGACAGGAAGCAAAGAGCAGGAGTAAACGGGTCCTTTACAGAATGACAGGCAGTGACTAGTGGGGTACCGCAAGGCTCAGTGCTGGGACCCCAGCTATTTACAATATATATTAATTATTTGGATGAGGGAACTGATGCTAGGAGGCTGCAAGGTGACTTGGATAGGTCGGGTGAGTGGGCAAATGCATGGCAGATACAGTATAATGTGGATAAATATGAGGTTATCCACTTTGGTGGCCAGAACAGGAAAGTAGACTATTATCTGAATGGTGGCCAATTAGGAAAAGGGAAGATGCAATGAGACCTGGGTGCCATGGTACACCAGTCATTGAAAGTAGGCATGCAGGTGCAGCAGGTAGTGAAGAAAGCGAATGGTATGTTGGCATTCATAAAAGGATTTGAGTATAGGAGCAGGGAGGTTCTACTGCAGTTGTACAGGGCCTTGGTGAGACCATACCTGGAGTATTGCGTACAGTTTTGGTCTTCTAATCTGAAGAAAGACATTCTTGCCATAGAGGGAGTACAGAGAAGGTTCACCAGACTGATTCCTGGGATGGCAGGACTTCCATATGAATAAAGACTGGATAGACTTGGCTTGTATTCGCTGGAATTTAGAAGATTGATGGGGGATCTTATAGAGACTTACAAAATTCGTAAGGGGTTGGACAGGCTAGATGCAGGAAGATTGTTCCCGATGTTGGGGAAGTCCAGGACAAGGGGGTCACAGTTTAAGGATAAAGGGGAAGTCTTTTAGGACCGAGATGAGAAAATCGTTTTCACACAGAGAGTGATGAATCTGTGGAATTCTCTGCCACAGAAGGTAGTTGAGGCCAGTTCATTGGCTATATTTAAGAGGGAGTTAGATGTGACCCTTGCGGCTAAAGGGATCGGGGGTATGGAGAGAAGGCAGGTACAGGATACTGAGTTGGATGATCAGCCACGATCATATTGAATAGCGGTGCAGGCTCGAAGGGCCGAATGGCCTACTCCTGCACCTATTTTCTATATTCCATGTTTCTATTGTGGGGGGATGTTTTTACGTTTAAATTTCTTTATTATTGTTATGTTGTATTCTTTTTAATGTGCTGCAAGGCAATCTGCATTTCACTACACCAATTGCTGTATGTGACAAATAAAGAACCTTTGAACCTTTGAACCAATGAGGTTCACCCTCATTCTTCTAAACTCCAGCGAGTACAAGCCCATTGCTGACAAACGCCTATTATAGGCTAACCTACTCATTCCTGGGATCATTCTTGTAAACCTCCTCTGGACCCTCTCCAGAGCCACCACATCCTTCCTCAGATATGGTGCCCAAAACTACTTAATATATCTTAATGATATATTAAGAAGGTACCCATTGCTTCTTAGCAACAGGCTGGTAAAATAGACTCATAGTTAGAATGAATCAAGGATAGTAGACTATTGCAGGATAACAACAATCAGAGAAGACAATAAATGGTGAAAGATGCTCTCGATCGGCCCAAAATAGTTCTCTCCACACAACGAGATGTCCCTAAGGCAATGTTACCGACTGGCACATTCCAGACTGCAAGAGTATGCGCTGAAGGATGCACTGAATCTCAGTGCAGTCAATGCATCGTTTCTGCAGAGAAAAAACAGTCTGGTTCTTTCGCTGCTCAACATTGAGGGGTTGAGGCTGGAAGGGAAATCCCTAAGAAAGGGGTTATCACCCCAGGGAATCACATGAGTGGCAGTGGTGCAATGTAAAAGACAGATGATACACAACCTTGTAAAAACCCAACAACACTGAATGTGTAGGCTGAAGCGAAGAATGTACTGTATTAAGATCTTTATACTGCTTTCTTTTGTATATATATATTTTGGAAACCTAATGTATCCTGAGGAACCTTACAAACACATCTGCAAAAATACTTTCCGATGGTCTGCATTTTAATGCATTTGGCGTTGAGTCATGAGTCAAAAGTCAAGAGTGTTTAATTATCATATGCACTGGGAATGGAACAATGAAAATTTTATATACTGCAGCTTAATAGGCCCATTAACACAATAAGACACATTAATATACAAAAATTATATGACAAATTAATGATCAATGATGCTAGTTAACCAGACCACAATCATGCAAAACCAGTCTGCAGTGCCACCAAAAACAAGGTCAAAAGTAGATCATAGCTGCTTAGATAGGATTGGAGTTAGTGTTGTGCAGTGTTCAAGAGCTGATGGTTGCTGGGAAGAAGCTGTTCTTGAATTTGGAAATCACTGTTTTCTGGCTCTGGTACCTTCTTCCCAATGATAATAGCGAGATAGTCAGGATGTTGTATGTCTTTGATGGTTTGAGGCAGCATATACAGTGGGGAAGTCAGAATCTGATAGACCAAACAACGTCCACCACTTTCTGTGGCCTCCTTCGCTCCTGGGCTTTCCAACAGTTCAACCTCATGAAGGATCTTCTGATATCGGTCTCAGTGACCGAGATTATGGTAGCTGTCATGGCTGGGGAGGTCAAAGTAGGTACATTAACATCCCTTTTGAAGCGAGCATAGAAAGTATTGAACTGGTCTGGAAGTGATGCATCACTGTCACTTGAGCTACTCCTTGGTTCTGCCTTCTCAGAAGTAATGTCGTGCTATCCCAAACTTATTAAATTTAATAACTCAATATGGCTCGTTTTCAGGATACAGAATTAATTGGAATAAAAGTGAAATATGCCAATAATGGAAAGTAATCCACATATATTACAACAATTTCCCTTCAAAATAATAAATGAAAATTTTAAATATATTGGAATTTATGTAACAAAGACATATACTTCTTTATTTAAACTTAACTTCCCACCTTTATTGAACAAATTACATAAGAATATTTTATATTGGAAAACATTACCTATCTCAATGTTTGGTAGAATTAATGCAATAAAAATGATTTTTCTCCCGCAATTATTGTATCTCTTTCAATCAATCCCGATATATTCGCAAAAACATTTTTTTTAAAAGGTTGACTCTATAGTCACTAATTATATCTGGGATTATAAGAATCACAGAATAAATAAAAAGCACTTATGTAAATCAAAAATAAATGGAGGTTTAGCCCTACCGAATTTTATGCTCTATTTTTGGGCAGTTAACATTAAAAATATGAATTTTTGGTTGGAAGAACTGGACCAACAACCAGATTGGTTAAAAATGGAAAAGGAAGACTGTTTACCTTTTGAAATTGGGTCAATCTTATTTGCTATTACTAAATTAAGCAAAAGACCTGTAGTGGAAACCTCATAATACATAGTGGAATATGCATTTGGAAACAAATAAAAAATACACTAAAATTGGATAATTTACCACTACTTCCCATTGTAAACAACCCTACATTTAAACCCTCAACGATGGATAAAGGTTTTTTTACAATGGAAAAATCACGGAATTACAAAGATGGGTCATCTTTACAGGAAAGGTACATTCCTTTCATTTCAGGAGCTACAACAAATTTATGGACTTCACTCAAATGACTAGATACCTTCATTTATGCTAAATCAAATACACAGGACTATAGAAATAGAAAGACAGAAATTCTTGATGAATGTTTGAACAAACACCCTAACACAGAAAAATTTATATCTTATATTTATAATATCCTATTAGATAACGATGCACGCATGACAGAAATATATAGGCAATCATGGGAAAATGAACAAGGCCAACCAATAAGGTAAGATATTTGGGACGGAAGCTTACAACATATACATCGCTGTTCATTAAATGCTAGACATTCTTTAATACAATTTAAAGTATTACATAGATTGCACTATTCAAAAACAAAATTAAATAGAATTTTCCCAAGCATATCTCCTATTTGTGAAAAATGTCAGCACTCAGAGGCTAACTTAACGCACACATTTGTAAGTTGTATAAAAATTAATAGTTTTTGGAAGGAAATTTTAAAGATAGTTTCGGAAGGTGTCAACAAATTGGACCCCGATTCAAAACTAATAATATTAGGAATACTAGAACAAAATCAAACATTTACAACAAGCCAAAGAAACTTTATCGATTATAGTTTAATAATTGGGAAAAAATTAATATTAAAATTTTGGAAAGGCCCTATAACCCCCACAATCAAAATGTGGATTATGGAAATGTCGGAGACCCTACATTTGGAAAGATTAAGATTTCTCTTAATGGACAAACAAGAACTATTTACTAGAATATGGTCTCCATTCATTGACTATTTGAAGGGGCAAACCGCTTCGGCTCAAGAACCTGATTGAAACCCGAATCAAGGATTAGATGAAGAATTATGTTTTATAATTCACGGACATATCTCCAATTATGTATAATTAGCTGATTATTCCATTCTCTTTTAATTTTTTGGTTTCTTTTCTCTCTCTCTGTGTTATTTCCTATCTATATAAAAATTAAAAAAATACATTTAAAAAAAAGAATTTTTAACAAAAAGTAACGTCGTGCAAGACCTGCCGTAGATGCTGAACATCCATATGATCCTCCAGTTGAGACCAAAAGTGTTTCTTCACTTTCCCAATAATCTTCTTGATGCAGTACATGGACTTCTTACGTGACCCTGTATTGCCAAACTTGAATAGCTGGGATAAGCACATGGCGGACCTCTTCATTCATTCAAGGCTTCTGGCTAGGAGGCATCCGGATGGTCTTGGTAGGAACATATTTCTCTACACATTACCTTCTGAAGTCAGTAATAACCATGGAGTTTTCATTCATGTCTATTGCTGATACATTAAACGTGACCCAGTGTACTTATTGGCAAGCATTTGCAAAGTTATATCTCTGCCTCGCCAGACCAGCTCTGTGCCATATATACATTTGATCTGAGATCTGGTAAGTGCCTGGAATGCTGCTAGGGTGGTGGTGGAGGCAGATATGATACTGGTGTTTGAGAGACTTTTGAATAGGCACAAAGATATGCTGAGAGTTGAGGGATATGGATCATGTGCAGGCAGATGTGATTAGCTTTTCTTGGCATCATGTTTGGCACATACATTGTGGTCTGAAGGGCCTGTTCTTTTGCTATACTGTTCAATGTTCTATTGTGAAAGTGACAGATTTTACTTTAAATATACTTAGCCATTAGATGTTTTAGCAAGTTCTAAGATCATGAAAGGTGCTATATGGTCTATCAATTTATTTGCCCCTATAATCAGATTTGTACATCTCTTTTAGATTTCAATCAGTATTTATTAAAATCTCAAATGACATGTTCCATCATTTGTACCTCCTGGTCAGCCTAGGTCAGGGTCGAGGATATTGTTTATAAGGACAGTACAAGTTATGGCCACGTGATTTGTTCCTACCAGCAGTCCCAGCATTGAGATCGAGGACGTTGTGTAATGTCCCTGGCAAGTAGGTTAGGGAGAATTCCAAAGCATTTCACAAGTGTATTAAAAGCATGAGGATAGCTTGGAAAATGGTAGACCACTCAAGGACAAAGGAAGGAGTGATCTATGCCTGGAGCCAGAGGAACTGGGCTGGGTGCAATGGTATTCACGGAGAAAATGGATGATGGTGGGTGTGGGGTCGGTATGTTGATATTGTAGGGCATGTCAATATTAAGAAGGTGGAGTTTTTGGATCTCTTGAAAAATATTGTTGGTTAAATCCCCAGGGCCTCTACAGCTACAGGTGAGATCCCAGAAGACTGGAGAATTGCCAAGGTTGTTGCTTTGTTTACGGGCAAAATGGACAAACCAGGAAATTATTGGCCGGTGAGCCCTACAGTATATTATGTAGGGAAATTATGGAGCGGGATAGGGCTTATTTGTATTTGGAAAAGCACTGACCTTTCAGGGAAAGTCAGTAACACCTCTTGATTATTAGAACAATTCCCTTCACAAATGTCTTTCAAACCACTAATCTGCCCATCTCCCAGGCTATTTCTGGGCATATTGTTTGAGTCCTGGCATTTCAGTCGAAAATTAACTTTCCAGCCCTCCTCGTCCGCTTTCCCCCATTGCTAAGATCAACTATGTCCACATCTGTAATCTAGTCTGCATTTATTCCTGCACCATCTCATTTTCTGTTGAAATCCTTATCTAAACCTTTATGATCTCTACATTTAACTATACCACTACTTTACTGGCTATCTTCCTGCCTTCTATCCACCATAAGCTCAAACATCAAAAACGTTGTTTACTGGGCACTCACCAACACAAAAGTCCTATTGATCCACCTGCTCACTGATCCAGATTGCCCCCCCCCCCCCCCCCCCCCCCACCTATAGAGCCTTAATTTTAACATTTCCATCTTTGTTTCCCAATCACTGTGTAGCTCCACCTTCCCGCTGTCTCCAAAACATCTCCCAATGATCTGCATTCAGCCAAATCTGCTCTTCTGGAGGTGTCTGAGCCCCAAAGGCCCCGAGTGAGTCGTAATGCCTTCAACTACTTCGACCCTCAATGTTGGAATTGTTTCTCTCCACATTTCTTTTCTTCTTTCATCTTTTAAACGTGCTGTAGACGAGAATACAAAGAACTCGGCAAGTCAGGCCGCATCTCTGAACCACATGGATTGGCGACGTTTCGGCTCGGGACTCTTCCTCAGACCCATGTACTCATATCCAGGTCCTCCAGGGATGCTGCTTGACCCGCTCAGTTACTTCAGCATTTTGTGTTGTCGCACAAGATTTCAGCATCTGCAGTTCCTTGTGTTTTTTCTTACTCTGTCTTTGGTAAAGGTATGCTTGGCAATACTCCCGTGAAGTACCCTACCACGTTTTATAAAGTTAAAGGTGCTATATTAATGTAAGTCATTGCTGTTTAAACCTTTTAAATGATCGCCACATTTTGAGCTGGCTAATGTGTTTTCACAATTAAGGGCGGCGTGTCGAATTGCGCGAAGTTCACAAAACGTGACCTAAATAAAAGGTGTTTTAACATTAGAATAAATTGCCACGATGCGGCGTAGTGGCTGGAAAGCTTGGCCACCTAAATCAATAGTTCTGGAAAGCTGCAGCAAGCGACACCCGGGTCTGCTCGAACTGCCAGTGAAGAAAGAACACGAATGGCACTAGATTTAGACCAGAGGTGCCTTTTGAACATGTTTTGTTTCCAACAGCCATTTCAGGAAGAATAATTTTAAGAGGTTCCTTTGCGGTTACTGAGATGTAATTAGAAATCGCTTGGCGTAAATACGACTGAGCAAGTACCTCGTCGATCCTGACGCTTCAAAGGGAGTTTTCTGCCTAGTGTAAGGATTGCCAGCGTTGTATAGACCTTTGAAGAGAAATCGCCGATCATTTGTACACGAGAGGGGGTGGTTGCCGCTTCTTTTAGTGCGATTTATTGAGGAAGGCAGCAGGAGCACAGATGGGAGAATGGATCGCCTTTTCTTCCGAGCAGATCGAGGTACCGCTGGTATTTTCCAATGTACGCGCGCATGTCCATACACCATACCTGCAATCTGTTGCAGCAAAACTGCTGCCCTTCTCTAAGTATGATTATTTACTGACAGAATAGTACCATTGTGCAAACCGGGATGAGGTGTTCCCATCCTTCACAATGTATGCATGCACTAAACGAGCCGCAAAACATAACTTTCCGTCAGGAATGCATCACAGTTGTAGTGTTTGCTTTAGTAAGAATGCTTTGTTAAACACAAATCGGATGCGGAGCACGGGGCCACTCGTTTTATTTCCTCAGTTGGGTTTGCAATGGACTATTTTAACAGTTTTCTGTGGATTCCACTGGGTTCTCACGAAACACTCGGGGTATTTGGCACGCGGTTATGTTAGATACAGTTGGAGAAACTATCGCAGTGTATTACGAAACGTGACATGTGAAGAAGCCCAGCGTTGTTACTGGGCGCTGAACTCGAATGGTTTCTGCAGTTTCACAACCGTTGTGAATATACCATGCACACTAACATGTTGTTCCTTGAAACGGGGTGTCCATGTCATAATCAATGCAAAAATAAATAAACGACCCATCATTTTCAGAATTAATAACCCAGCGAATATGGACATGGAGCATATTAGTAAACGGAAGGATTTTCAAAATATGAATTTCTGACATGGTTAAAAAGGCGAGAAATTATGACATAGTACACTTTGGGTGTAGCTAAGAAGGATTTATACATTTATCAAAATGAGAGAGAAATCTTTAAAATATCTTTGCCAGGGCTCACGAATTGCATCGATTTTGCAAAAGAATAAAATTCTGTCCGGAAGCGTCATGTTATCAAATCTGTTCAGTGAAGAAGGACCAGTAGTTTGGCGACGACTCCTAATGGGATGTCAATTGCATCACATCATGGTCCACATAGCATCGAGGACCAACTGCATCACCTGGTCTTCCATAAAGTCTGTAATGTGATAGTCAGTACTCTCGGGGGATGGGATATACAAGAGACTGGTAGGAAAGACACCGAACAGACTGTAACGCCCTTGCGGTGACATGGAAATTGGATTTGGCAAAGTATTGGCAACATTTTATTTGGACGCGTAGTAATGCTTCTTTAAAGTGTGTATATGTAGGATGGATCGGCCAGAGTTTCGAAAGCTTAGCTTGTATCCTCACATAGGGTTATGTCTAAAGGTATTGCATGTTTAACAACCTGTTGCTGATTGGTTGACCAAGTCACATTTGCTAGATTATGTCGATCAGATCAATGTATTGAAAACATCGAGGCACTGTTCCAGTTGTTTGGGGAAGTTTTACGTGTCACTTATTCGTTTCATGTTGTCACTGTGTGGTTGAACTCCACTGGCAAGTTTGCGTTGCGTTAACTGGTTAAAGTATGTATAACCTTTTAACACTGAACGTTTGCTCTTTTTGGATCGAGGGTTTCGATGTGGAGGATCTCATCATGGGCTCAAGGAATTGATTACGAGAAAGAGAACATTTGGGGAATATTCCTTCCAACTGCCCTGGAGCATGGAAAGTGAGACCACGTCCACTTTGCTGCCAGCTTTGGGGCCGGCCCACCACGGTGTAACGCTGGAACTGAAAACCACCTTCGCATTCGTTATTTTCCTTTTCATCGTCTTGGGAATCCTCATCATAAGGTGCTTCAGAATCCTCCTGGATCCGTACAGGAGCATGCCCACGTCTACTTGGGCGGACGGGCTGGACGGATTGGAGAAAGGACAGTTCGACTATGCATTGGCCTGAGAGGGAACTTACGGTGAAGATGACTGATAGGCAGCTATCTGTCCAACTCTCCTACCGCAAGCAAGCTTTGCCAATGGAACCTTTCTCGAGATGTGGGCTGCGAAATGTCTTCAAACTGGGTAAAATGATTTCAGACTCGAAACGCTTCATTGGTACGGCACAGTTACGACTGACTATTTGACTAGAAGAGCGGTGCACCATCATACCGTAACACTCACGTTTTAAAGCCTGGACATAAATCTTTGATTCCCCTCTGCAGTCACATTATTGCCTTTCTAGCGCCGGGTACAATTATGGATCTGAAAACGTTGTTGGATGTCAATAACATGTATGTGCTGCATTCTGCAAGAGTAAATGATAATCTCATTGCCATTTGCAAATATATGGGGCGAGGGATCCACAACTAACTCTGTAGAATAAATACGAGGCATTTCGAAAAGATTGGCGCGCATTACAGATAAGCATTTTTTTCAGATTTGAACTATTTACATAAAATCTTCATGATTGACGTCATTTAGTCATTCTTTCAGAATGAAAGAATCAATATGCATTAAAAAAAAACATTTAAAGCTCAAAGTATATAGATTGCCTCTTGTTTCTGATCTTCAGGCACAGAAACACATCACACCCATCCAAGCTGAGAATCGCAAACATCCCATTGAGTTTTTCCAGCCAGTATGGATCAATTCGGGGGCCTTCGATAGACACGCGATGCTGGAGTAACTCCGCGGGTCAGACAGCATCTCTGGAGAAAAGGAAGGGTGACGTTTCGGGTTGAGACTCTTCTTCAGACTCTCAGTTACCTGTCCCTTTTCTCCAAAGATGTTACCTGACCCGCGGAGTTACTCCAGCATTTTGTCTATACGGTGTAAACCAACATCTGCAGATCCTTCCTGCACAATTTGGGGCCCTTCCCGTTTACAGACGATGGAGAATAGCCTAACTCTGCCATCTACCAGATTGGCAGCGATATTTTTTAAATATAGTTCTTGATCCGACTGAAATCATTCTGCCAAGTAGCCCTCAGGTTATTCATAGTCAAACAGTAAGAATCACGCCCTCGATGACATGTTTAAACCTTCAATGTTTTAGATGTATGGTCTACCATCAACCATGCCCTAAAATATAATATGGTTTAGTACTGGTTTACCAGATTTATCATACAAACTTATTTGTACTGGTATTCCATTGTTGTCCATTCTCTTGCAATTACTTTGAGTCCAGGGGGACCTTGCAACACACCATCACTACCGACCTGATATCCAACCCTACAACCCCAAGAATGCTAACTAACAAAAGGAAAATTGACAGAACAAACAATAAGTCTCATGAGGTGTGAATGTGTATAACTGTGAACAATACTACTATAAATAATATGTTGAACGGGCTTCCATAATATGATGGATATTGAAATATCTCACACAAGTAATTCTCACACAAGCAATGAGATTTTTGTTTGTGATGATCCCAAAGTCTGTCCAACTTCGCTTAATGTCTCTATATTTGTTGATAAAATATTATGCAACCATTCCAACCATGCAAATTGCATTTTTTTCTGCAAATTATTACATAATGAATGTTGTGGTGTTTTTATGTTAGCAGATTAATATCACATGATGACTGAAATGATTATATGTTCAAAAGGTGTCAGATTTTCCTCCAGGCTACGTTTTTTTAACTCTTCTATGTCTCTTAGAACTATAGCTATTGAGATTACAATGGTGCTGGGAAATGTACAAAATGGTGTTCGTTTCCTGTTACATTAGTTTAATTGCTTAAGACTAAGTTAAAAAGAGTATTGTATAATAAATGTTAGAATGCGGATAATCTATCCGATATAAAAAGATACTATGGATAATTTACCTAGAATTACAAGGGATGACTCCTTAGTGCACCTAATGACTAATGGTGCTGCACAGACAACTAGTCAGCCACTTGTACGCATTGCAGCCAATTTTCTGTCCATATGTTTAAATAATACATTGATTATAATAGGAAAAATCTAAATCAGAGTTAATGAAGCAAACTACTTATCTTTTATTCCATATTTTCTTTAGCATTTACAATGCACAAAGGACCAAATATATAAGAAAACTCATGTTCTCGCGTGATATTCCACAACTGAAAATCTCTTTTACATATTAAATAAAACCTTAAAACATTGGAGACACTCAGTGGTTGGAGCATCTGTGTGAAGAGAAAAGCTGAGAAAATGCTTGACAATTTTACTGCTCGGCTCTGATGTGATTTGTGTCTTGTTAATTGAGGTTGTTGAATTCATTACTGTGTCCCAAGAGCTGGATCATGCCAAGGTGGAAGATGATATGCTATTCCTTAAACTTATATTCAGCTGCTTTTCCCTAAATATAGTTGCCCTTCCACTCCTGTGCTATAGATAATAGGGTCCTCAATAACATACGCTTCATTTTCCACACTTCTACTCTCAATCATTCCCCAGCCACCCAGAGCAAAAATATGGTTCCTCACATTCAACTTCCGCTTATATACTCAACAGATCACACAATATAAAAATGTGATGCCACCACCAGACATATCTTTCCCTCCCTCTCCTCTCACCATTCTAGGGAGACTGCTTTCATTGCAAATCGTGGCTAGCTTTTCTATTTTCAATTCCCTTTCTGATGGCAATTTGCTATGCAACGCTAACCCTTTTCCATCATTTTCTCCTCTTACTGCTCATATTAGCAGCTTTTTGCCTTTCCTAAATATGAATATCCATAGTAAAAGGAGGATGGATATGCTGTTCATTACAGCATAATGTAAGGGACATGAAACGTGAGGTTTGGAAGGAGGGCAGTGGAACAGAAAATGGCAGTTAAGAGACATTATAGTGAGGGGTATAGTTTCTGTTACCTTTAGCCATGACTGAGAGTGACCCACGTGTCATGGATCATGCAAGAAAAGGCAAAGATGCAGGGGAACATCAAGGATAATGAAACCCAAGCACGTCCAAATGTCAAACTTAAAGGAACCGCAACTTCATTTTTCTGTCCATTCTAGCCATCTTTATTCACCACTTGCCAACTCTTCAATTACAGAAGCTATTTTATTATGCTAATTTAATTCATTTTTTCGTTGTTAATCTCCAATATCAGGGATGACTTACTTAAACTTATCCATGTTTTCCAGAGATGTTGCATGAACAACTGAGTTACTCCAGCACCTTCTCTCCCTTTATGAATTCTGATGTAGCTGATGTAGCCATACAATGCAGAGGTGATGGCAGAGTGGGTAGTGATAGCCTCCATTTGTCACTTAGGGTTCCTTGTGTTCCCAACAAAAAGACAATGTTATCAGTATGTACCAAATGGTCCATTTCCACCCTGCCTGGAATTCAAATAAATCAGTGGATAGGTCACATTTCCCGAAGGAGGCTTTGAGAACATCCCTGAGTGTTAAGGATTAAATGGCAGAGCTTTAAGGTGAGTGTTGCAAAGTTTAAAGAAGATATGCAGGGCAAGTATTATTACACAAAGAGTGGTAGGTGCCTGAACACACTGCCAAGCCTGGTGGTGGAGGCAGATACAATTACGGTGTTTAAGAGGCTTTTGAATAGGCACATGCATAAGCAGGGAATAGAGAAATAAGAATCATGTACAGGCAAAGGAGATTATTTTAATTTAGCATCGTGTTTGGTATGGACATTGTGGGCAGAAGAGCCTGTTTCTGAGATGCACAGTTGTATGTTTTATGTTGTATATTCTATCTCTTTCCTTGTTTATCCAGTAATCTTCACTGTGCTGACTTTGAATGAGCCATATGGAATTTGCAGTTGTAGGCGTAAAAATGTACCATGGCAATAGGCGTTCCAAAATAATCTCTTGGAAGAACCTCAATGAAAGTATATCAGGGTTTTATACTCTTTAAGCACAATAATTACAGTAAATTAATGAATATAGTTATAATTACTTTCAATAGATATAATGACAGTTTACTGCAACACTTTGTGCATAAACTAAAGCTAAGTGCTGGAGTAACTCAGCGGGTCAGACATCATCCATCTCCGGACAAAATGGATAGACAATGTTTCAGGTTGGGACCCTTCTTCAGACTGGTTGTAGTTGGGGAGTGAAAACAGGATAAGAGAGGTGGCCAAAACAAAGAAGTGGATATGTGTGAGGGGATTTGATTGGCAGATGGGTGGAGTATGTGACAAAGGCTTTAAATGAAAATTAGACAAAAGGGTGTCAGATAAGGATAGGACTAGTAAAATGTAAAGACATATGGAAATTATATTGGTGGAAGGGAATGGGCAGGGGTCTGTGGAAGGTGGATGGGATAGTGGGAGAAATGAGTGCGCTCTGGGGTAAGGGTGTGGCAGAGGAAAGAGAGAGGATGTAGGGGGAGTATTACTTAAAACTGGAGAATTCAATGTTCGTTCCGTTGGGTTGTAAGTTATGCAAGCGGAATATAAGGTGCTGTTTCTCCAGTTAAAGAAAATGTAAGCAAGTGGTTCCATAGAATTGCATGTTGATAATAAGAGGACATCTTAACTTACAACAAGTATGTAAAAAAGAAACTGTAGATGCTGGTTTACACCGACGATGGACACAAAATACTGCAGTAACTCAGTGAGTCAGGCAGCATCCCTGGAGAAAAGGAATTGGTGACGTTTCAGGTTGAGACCCTTTATCAGACTGCCAACACCTCTGCATATTCAAACAGCTTTGTTGGAAAGCCAAATAACTAAAACAGCCTTATTTTACCACTGTGTTATGAGATGACTCTCCCTGCAAATAAAGGTGGCTCTTCGTGCAACTATCCTTCTCCTGGAATGAAGACTGTTTCCACCAAAGTCCTGATTAATATTGGCATTCAAGACCTCACGCCTGCAATAGAGTTCAAGTGATGACAGTTAGCTTCTGGTCATGACAGCCGAAGTTTTGTCTGCCAATTATTGTGATTACATCAGGGAATGTTCAAGAGTTTTTGAAATGGAGGACCGCTGATATTCCAAAGAATTGCAGGATTGGAGAAGAATACAGGCATTAGCAGGGGTAAGACCATTGCAGGCAAAAGCAAAAATAAGTAGTTTTAGATTGAACTCACCCATGAATCCTATTACATATTTCAGCCCCTATAAAAAGTAAATTTCAGTTATTTCTGAATTTAAAGCAGATATACTGTAGTGAAAATTTATATGCACTCTATAGTGAAATATAGCATTTGTCTTGCAGCTTGCTGCATCCCATGTGTAATAAGTGTAGTTTTAGATTATAAGGAACATCAGTTTTATTCCAAGATGTCTGGTAGATGAATGGAATAGCCATGGTCTCTTCTATAACCTCCAACATCTGATTGCAGGGTAGCCTGAAATAACTCTTTACTATATGAACATCTGCAGAAAGTCCTGATGCAGGTTCTTGGCCCAAAATATTGACCATCCGTTTACCTCCATAGATGCTGCCTGTCTCACAGATTTTTTTCCCAACAGTTAGTTTTTTGCTCCAGATTACGACATCTGCAGCTTCTTGTTTAAGAAAAACTGCAGATGCTGGAAAAATCGAAGTAGACAAAGAATGCTGGAGAAACTCAGCGGGTGAGGCAGCATCTATGGAGAGAAGGAATTGGCAACGTTTTGGGTCGAGACCCTTTTGTCTGAAGGGTTTGATTCTAAATATGTATAGATGATACATCTGGACCGGCTTTAAAACAATATTTTTCACTGCACAAGATACAAGATACATTTATTTGTCACATGTGCCAGATGGCACAGTGAAATGTGATTACCATACAGCCATACAATAAAAATAAAGAACACAACACACGATAGAATTCAACATAAAACATCCCCACACAGCAGAATCAAAGTTTCCCACTGTGAGGGAAGGCACCAAAGTCAGTCCTCTTCCTCTAATGTTCCCCAATATTCACCCGTGGTCGGGGCCTCCCCGAGCCCGCAGTCACCGCTACGGGCGGCCCGATGTTCAGGCCCGCTCGCCGGGGTGATGTAAGTCCAACGTCGGGGCTGGGGGACATCCTCAGCGGCCTGGACATCAGAGTCGGCCACTTCCGACCGGAGTCCGCGACTCCCAAAGTCCGCTGGGGCGGAGATGCAACGTTGGCGGCCCTCGGCAAAGGGCCCCAGGACTCCGCAATGACGGTCAGCACTGCCCGCGTTGGGAGCGCACCCAAACCGCAGCTCCGCGACGTTGGAGCAGCGGTCCAACGCTCCAGAGCTCCAAACGGCGATCCAGGTAGGCATCGCCTGCTCCGCGGTGAATTCACCGCTGCGCCGCTGCTGCGCCGCCGCTGCCGAAGCTGAAGCTCTGGTCCGGTTCCCGGTCCCCGGCAGGAAAGGCCACTCCGATCCAGGTGGTAGGCCGCGAGGAGTGGGGCGAGGACGCGACTCGGAGAAATAGTCGCGTCCCCGTCAGGAAGCGACTGGGAAACAGTTTCCCCCTTACCCTGCCCCCCTGCCCCACATAGAAAAGCTAAAGTTTCCCCCAAAAACATTTTGAACTGACTAAAAATAAAAAAAGATTGAAAAGACAAACAGGCTGTAGGCAGAGGCTGCCGTCAATGCAGCGCCCCTATTGTCATGTGTACCTCGTACACATAACAATAATAAACCATTAGCAATAACAGCTGAGTCCACATCTGCAAACAGGCCCTTCCAAGATGGCATGGAAACAGCCCCCCCCCACCCTCACCTTAAACATATGTCCTCTGGTTCTTGATTCTTGATTCCCCTACTCTGGGCAAGAGACTCTTATGTTTTTGTATACTGTATTTCTGGGGATCTGAAATGAAATTAGAAATCAGTTTACTCAGCATGGAGACTTTGAATGAAGAATTGCAGAAGCTGAATCGCTATCAGTTTCAAGCAGCTTGCCAGTGTGTAGGGAAGAACTTCAGAGAGACTGGAAGATGTTAAATGACTGGTACTTGCATTAAAAGACATCTCAGTCCACCTAATTACATTACAGTTAAATCAGATCCTAATAATGGGTCTGATGGTATGTTATTAAAGTCTGAGACCATGTATCCAGTTTGATAAACAATGTCATGATGGTCATGAAGCAGCACTGACAAAGCAGCAGGAAAAAAAGTGAGACATAAAACAATCAACCAAGCACACGGTGTGAAGCAAAGATAGACACAAAATGTTGTAGTCATTCAGCAGGTCAAGCAGCATCTCTGGTGAAAATGGATTGGTGACGTTTCAGGTTGGGACAGTTCTTCAGCGTCACCTATCAATTTTCTCCAGAGCTACTCCAGCATTTGGTGTCCATCTTTGGTATAAACCAGCATCTGTACTTCCTTTTTATTACACACAGGCAGTACGTTGACAATAGATGGCAGTAGTGGCTTATTAATGGAGATACACATGTTATTTATTACATTCAACAAGCAGCCTGCTTTTTTCACATACTAAATGAAGGGTGTTCTATACTCAGTTGCTCAGGATTTCTCATATTACCGAATCTTGCATTTACATGTTCATTACGGTATTATTGATATCTATCGGTTCAACAGTTAAAAGATAAAAGATATAAAATATAAAAGATATAAAAGATAGCTCCCTCGATCGTCTGGGTGAACGCTTAGGACTACGTGACCTTTTGGAGTGTCTCTGCTTGCATGAGGCTAGGAGGGCTTGGCCAAGCAGATACAAGGATCGAACCTCTGGTGGTTAGGTATAATAGTGGAGAACAGTGACGTGCGGTGAGGTCAATGGCTGGGGAGGCAACTGGCTAGTATCAGTGGCCTGGCCCTCCCTGTATTGGTCACCGTGTCTCACCGGGGAGAGAGAGGGGTGGAGCCGGGGCAGTGTGCGTGAAGAGGCGACTGGAGGGGCGGGAGCATCCCCGTCTACCCCTTGCTTCCCCCCTCCCCCCTCTACTCTCTCTCCACCCCTCCACCCGGGGCAGATCTACCCGAGCCGAGAGTACATTACTCCAGCGCGGAGCCTCCTTAGGTGCGGAGCCCAATTGGGAGCTCTCAGCGGCCCAGAGCCTCCGAATCGGCTGCTACAAATCAATAAATCAACCTACAGTCAGCGCCGCCCACGGCTGCGCCTACGTAATTGACGCTCGTTCTCCCTCCACTGGGCTCAAGACACATCCTCTCAGTGAGCCAGATGTGATCGCTGCCTGGTGCTTTTTCATTGCAGTTTTATGACGAGACCAGCGTGTCTAAATGTAATATATTTATACCTGAAATAAGCTACCTGGACTATGGAAGGCGAGGACATGTAATGAAGGGGTTTACAAACATTAAATTGGTGACATACAGAGAGATAGTAACAGGCACACGCTTATTGCCCACGCTCCATCCAGTTTCTGAAGGGTTGCACAATCAGAGGGGAGGCTCAGCTCGTGGCTGCCTCACCCCTCATCTCTCCCTGTATTTGTAACGGAGCTGCGCAAATTTGGCGATTTTGACTATAAAAAATGATTAGATTCATATAAAAATGATATTTATAACACAGATCAGTGGAAAAATCTTTATATTTATTTTATTTTATTATTATTTTTCTTTACTTTTCTTAACAGCTATTTTCATTGGGAGTATGACAGGTGAGGCTCTGCCAAAGCCTCTTGAGCCAATGACTCACTTTTCTCACAAGGCACTTCCCTTGACAAGGCCGCTCCTCGACAGGCCACTCCCCTAGAGCAGACCTTGCTTATATTGGCTGATTAATTGCCTAATTCGCCAATTTAACAATTTGTAAATTAAATTTAAATCATGGTAAACACTTCAATCGGGCTTTTGCCGTGCTTTTTAAATCTTCTTTCGCTCTGACTCACTGACCTCCAGCCAATACTAGCGCTCGCTGCTTCTGGCTGCTACTTCTCTCCTACGATCATGGTAAATCCAATGCCTTTCAACTGGCCACAGTCTTCACCAACATCTTCAACCTCACACTTCAACATTACTGTCTACATCTGCATCAGGGAAATTCCATCATTCTAGTCTCTAAGAAAAATAAAGTAACCCATGTCAAAGACTGTAACTCAGTAGTTGTAACATCAACCATAAAGAAGTGCTTTGAAAGCAATTATTTAATGGCTCAATATTGATAATGGCTCAGTTTTGTGCTTGCTGTCTTCTGTACAATCTAGACCCCATTGAATTTGTATTCAGAGAAAATAATCTCCAAAAGACACCATTTCTCTTACACTACATTCAGCTCTAGATTATCTTGAACATATGTGTCAGGATGCTATTCAGCTAGGCCTTCAACACCATAATACCCAGAAAGCTCATCCTTAAACTTCTGGACCATAGACTTTGGGTCTCCATATGCAACCGGCTTTTGAAGTTCTTGACCGGCTGACCTCAGTTAGTAATTTGGTCATAACATTTCCATTACTGGTATCCTTCAGAAATGTGTGCTTAATCCATTGTTCTACTCTCTGCACACCCATGATTGTGTGGCCAAAAGTACAATGTGGCATTGGGGCGGCATGGTGGCATAGAGGTAGAGTAACTGCCTTGCAGCCCCAGAGACCTGGGTTCGATCCTGACTATGGGTGCTGTCTGTGTGGAGTTTGTACGTTCTCCCAGGGACATGCATGGGTTTTCTCTGAATCTTCGGTTTCCTCCCACACTCCAAAGATGCACAGGTTAATTGTTTTGGTATAAATGTAAAATTGCCCCTAGCGTGTGTAGGTTAGTGTTACTGTGTGGGAATCGCTGGTCAGTGCGGACACAGTGGGACTAAACTAAACTAAATTTGGTTGTTAAACTCAACAATGATTAATTTCAGCAATAAGAATGCATTGGTTGTTGACCTAAGGAAGCGAGAGAATGAACACAATCTGGTTCTCATGAATGGATTCATGAGGAATGTCTACTGCTCCACGTTCCTAGCTATCCATCAGAAAGGCTGGAAGTATCCTCAAGGATGTCTACCACTCTTTTCATTCCCTTTTCTTTCTTCTGCCTTCTGGGAAAAATACAGGAGCTTAAGCCTGGACATTCAGACTTAAAAACAGCCTCGTCAACTTTAGCTTCATCAAACAATTGATCTGGGAAACTGAGAGGAATGGTGCAACAAACTGGTATTTGCCCTGGAGATCTTGCCACAGAGTGAGTAAGGAAGAAATGAAGAAATGGGTGGAGGATGAGGAAGATATTGCTCGCACACAAGGGATGCACTACCTTCCCTGATTTATTCTTTTGCCATACTGGGATGAACAATTATTGTAGTTCATCCATGTGGTCTTTAAATGCCTTTCATTGCATATGTACCGCCAACCCTTTAAGAATCAATTGCCAATCTATCTTGGCCAATTCACTTCTCATACCCTCAAAGTTACCTTTCTTTAAGTTCAGAACCCTTGTTTTTGAATTAACTGTGTCACTCTCCATCCTAATGAAGAACTCAACCATATTATGGTCACTCTTGCCCAAGGGGCCACGCACAACAAGACTGCTAACTAACCCTTCCTCATTACTCAATACCCAGCTAGAATAGCCTGCTCTCTCACTGGTTCCTCTGCATGTTGGTTTGGAAAACTATCCCGCATACATTCCAAGAAATCCTCTTCCTCAGCACGCCTGCCAAATTGATTCACCCAATCTATATGTAGATTGGAGTCACCCATTATAAATGTTTTACCTACGTTGCACGCATTTCTAATTTCCTGTTTGATGCCATCCCCAACTCCACTACTACTGTTAGGTGGCCTGTACATAACACCCACAAGTGTTTTCTGCCCCATAGTGTTTGGCAGCTCTACCCATATCAATTCCACATCCTCCAAGCTAATGTCCTTCCTCTCTAACCAGCAACGCTACCCCACCTCCTTTTCCTTTCTGTCTATCCCTCCTGAATATTGAATATCCCTGGATGTTCAGCTCTCAGCCTTGGTCACCCTGGAGCCATGTCTCCGTGATCCCAACTATATCATGTTCATTAATAACTATCTGCACATTCAACTCATCCACCTTATTACAAATGCTCCTTGCATTGAGACACAAAGCCTTCAGGCTTGTTTTTACAACACTCTTACCCCTTATACAATTATGTTGAAAAGTGGCCCTTCTTGATTTTTGTCCTAGATTTGTTTGCCTGCCACTTTTACTCTTCACCTTGCTACCTATTGCTTCTACTCGCATTTTACACCCCACTGTCTCTCTGCTCATGCTCCCATCCCCCTGCCACATTAGTTTAAGTCCTCCCCGACAGCACTAGCAAACACTCCCCCAAGGACATTGGTTCCATTCCAGCCCAGGTGCAGACCGTCCTGTTTGTACTGGTTCCATCTCCCCCAGAACTGGTTCCAATGCCCTAGAAATTTGAATCCTTCCCCCTTGCACCATTTTTCAAGCCACATATTCATCTGAAATATCCTCCTATTTCTACTCTGACTAGCACGTGGCACTGGTAGTAATCCAGGCATTATTACCTTTGAGATCCTACTTTTAAGTTTATCTCCTAGCTCCCTAAATTCACCTTGTAGGATCTCATCCCGTTTTTTACCTATATCGTTGGTGCCAATGTGCACCACGACAACTGGCTGTTCACCCTCCCCCTCCAGAATGTTCTCCAGTCGCTCAGAGACATCCCTGACCCTTGCACCAAGGAGGCAACATACCATCCTGGAGTCTCGTTTGCGGCCGCAAAAATGCCTATTTATTCCCCTTACAATTGAATCCCCTATTACTATAGCCCTTCCACTCTTTTTCCTCCCCTCCTGTGCCGCAGAGCCACCCAGGTTGCCCCTGATGAGCCATCTCCCCCAACAGTATCCAAAATGGTATATCTGTTTAGGAGGGAGATGACCGCAGGGGACTCCTGCACTACCTGCCTACTGCTAGTGGCTACCCGTTCCCTTTCTGTCCGCTTAACTTTTAACTGTGGTGTGACCAACTCATGACTTTCTCAGCATCGTGGTTGCTCCAGTATGAATCCAACCACAGCTCCAACAGTTCAATGCGGTCTGCCAGGAGCTGCAGCTGGACATACTTCCTGCACACGTAGTCACCAGGGACACCGACAATATCCCTGATCTCCCACATGTTGCAGGATGAGCAATACAAGGGGCCGATCTCAACTAACATGGCTTACCCCCAAATTAAATCAACTCACTCCCACTATAAAAATCTTAATACTTTAAACTGTACCTTTACTAAAAAGCACTGTACCCTTAACTCACTGATCCCTTAACTAAAAAGCACGAACAGAAAGCAGAAATACAAACCTGGAGTTACTCCCAATCAGCTGCTTCCTCTAGTCCGCTTCCACCAATCAGCGGCTTCCTTCAGACCACTTCTTTTGAAGTGTGATGGAACGTTGTGATGAAGAGTGGGCGCTCCAACCGCTCCTGGGGCTCTGTGGAACAAAGCCCCACGCTCGGTTTTTAAACTTACCGCCCGAACGCTGCTCCAGCCGCTCCAACCGCTCCTGGGCCCCTCGGGTAGGGTAGGGTATTTCGGGTAGGGATGCTTCCTCGGTCTGAAGAAGGATCCCGACCCAAAACATCACCCACCCATGGTTTCCAGGGTTGATGCTTGACCCGCTAAGTTACTGCTGTGCTTTGTGACTTTTTGTTGTAAACCAGCATCTGCTATTCCTTGTTTCTACAACCTTGATAGGCAAACACATACAAAACACATTTCTCTCCTGTATTGGAAAAGTTAGTTTAAAATAAACTAATAGAAGTCAGGCAGACAAACCTACATGTTGTAACCCACCCAACCCCTTTCCCTTTTTTGTAGGCCTTTTAAAAAAAAAGATTTGCACCCAAATTATAGGAGTAAATGCAGTGGGAGCTCTAGACCCTAAAGATGTCCAAAAATCTAACAGGAAACTTTGCCACAACTAACAACAATTAAGGTGTTCCAAGCATCCACATAAATATACTGCTCAGAATAACAGAGGTCCTTTCTTTGGCACATCCTGTGGTTATCTTGGGTCATATGCAACGTTTGAAATGACCTAGAACAGTGCGGTACTGATGGCATTGCTACAGCACACATTTCTATTACATTACCATTGAAATGTGATCGTATCAGTCAACATCCGGAACAAGTATGTAATTTACAATGTATTACTATATCTGTGTCTGTTCTCGACTTCACAAAAATAAATAATGTGCTAAGATTACGGTTCTATGTACAGTATATGGTCCTAAATTGAATTTAATCCAGTAATTGGTAGCTTTAGATAAAAGTACGTCCATGATAGCTGGACGTCATTTTTAATTATGCCCTATTATGTGTCCGTAGTGAAGCTAATTAAAGACAGATTGATGAATTCTTTATTTTAGAAAATGTTTCACAATTCATATTTACTTGCTTGCAACTGAAAGAAAACAGAAATTTGAATACAATGGGCATTATTTATAGATTTCTAATTGTTATCCGCATTGCACATACTGCGTGTCTGCAAATATAATGCACCTGAAATAATACGTCATAATGGCCCTGTGAGGGTTTTCACTAGTTTTGAATGAGACCCAGGCAACAATGCACTACTGTGCACTGGGCCAATATGGTTCCTCAAGAAGTTTGAGCGCAAATAAATTGACAAAAAGTTATTTCCACCTAAAATTCCATCACTGCAGAAAGTGGAGCTATGGAGGAAATAACTTAGTGTAGATTGGAGTCAGCAAGACAAGGGGGCAGCGTGGGCTGAAACTGAAATATAGATCGCAGGGGTGGGAGAATAGAAACTGGATGCTGTCCTGGACGTAGTAAGTGAAGGGACATCAATTGGGATGATGGTTGGCAGAGGATTGCAGGGAAAGAGAGAGTGCTAATCAGTGGGATAGTCAAAGATACACTTAGGAGGGACCCTGATAACATTGGCAATAATTGAGGTTAGGAATGTGCAAGAAGATGTATGGATTCTTGAAAAAATGGAACAGACCTGGAAAAAGATGGATGCCCCTAATTCCTAGGTTCAAGATAGATAGGCCTGGCTCAATGGCTCTAGTTGTAGCCTGCTTCTGTATGCAATGCTTGAATCATCAGAACATAATTTACACAAGAAGTAGGAGTACATGTTTTAGCTACTGATACCCCATCAATAAAGTCATGGCTAATCATTACCTTAAACTAGCTTTCCTCCACTAACACCATATTATTTGATTCCCCTAATAACAAAAATCTATCAATCTCTATGTTACATCTACTCAGAACGTACCGAAGATAAGCTATCCTGTGCATGAAGAAGTTTTGCATCTCTGTCGTGAAAGGGTGGCTCCTTATTAAAAGCCCGTGATTCTTAATTCTGGATATCCTAGCCAGTAAAAAACATTATCCCTACATCTACCTATCAAACTCATAATAATGTTGTATATTTCAATGAGATTACCTCTCTTCTAATAAAAAAAAGCATCTAAGCAGAATTTTCAATCACAAGTATATCCTTCTTCATGTAGACAATATTCCTGAGATGGTTATGCCAGGAACTCTATATCATTGTGGCACAGTGGTAGAGTTGCTGCCTTAAAGGCCTGTCCCAATTGGGAGACCTCCACAGCGACCTCTGGCGACCTTAAGCGACTAAAAAAAAAATCACGGTCGCAGTGACCTACGACCTCCTATGACCTTCCTCGACTACGTGTACGACCTCCTATGACTATGTTGAAACCTCCCTCGACTATGAAGAAGACCTCCTTCGACCATGTTGAAGACTGGCTTCGACCATTTACGCTTTACTTGAGGATGGTCTCTGGCAAATTGGTCCGTGAATGAGCACGACCCCCTTCCACCTCAGTGGACCACACTGAAAACCAACAACGACCAGTGACAAGTGTCTGCACTCATATGATCACCTGATAAAATGATGTCATGTCTGCACTTTTTTCTCACTAAAAAATGTCTCCCACTTTTTTTTTTAAATCATTCTGAACCATGCAAGCAAGGAAGGAACTAGTTTGGAGGATGTTAGTAAAAATACAACTACTGCTTGTTTGCAGTAGCCCTTTTGCTTCAGCAGCCTTTTAAGAAAGGCAGAAGGAGAAGAGCAAGGGTGAAGAGGAAGCAGAAGAAGAGGTCTCAATGGGTGAATGGAGATGATGTGATGGACTGCCTCAGTACACCAGATGACTGGAAGAGAGTGGCGCTGAGCTTTGACAAAAGATGGAACTTTAAGCACACATGTGGGGCAGTGGATGGCAAGCATGCCATTCTTATCCCTGTCCCTGTACCTCTCATTTTCCTTTTCGTACAGGATGGCATTCTGCTGGAACCATACCTCAAGGTCCCCCTCCTGCTACCTGGTGAAGGTGTAGGGCATACCCTTCCTCCAGCCCTCCCTCACCACCAATGGGGCATCTGCCTCTGATGCTGTGTTAGACATAGGAGAAAGGGCTGCTTTGCTGCCTTCAAGTGAGGCAGTGAAGGATGGGGTGGTGGTGGGGCATATACTACCACCCTGGTCTCCTCCTCCAGGGGTCTCTCATGCAGGGCTACCCCCTCCTGCACTATCACCTCCTGTGGCATCACCTCCTGCCACTCCTCCTCCTTGGTGGGCAACATCTGCATGGCAGGTTTTTTTGAGGGTTGTGCCCTCCTCCTGCGCTGCTGCCTTTATGGTGCCATCTGTAAAAACACGTCTCCTCTCCAAAAAACTCTCCAGCTATGAATGAACATGCCTCAGAACATTACGTTCTGCTGTTTAAATAACCTTTTTTTTCTACTGACCTTTTTTTTCAGGCCGGAGCTATTACCTTCGACTAACTTCGACCACCTTTGACTACCTGCGACTAGCATTACGACCTATTACAACCGGCTACGACTAAAAAAAATATTGATTTTTCCGACGGTGACCTATTTTTAATCGCTGCCAATTTTGAACATCTTGAAAAATACGCCGCGACCTAGCTGAAGCCTCGACTACGTGGAGACCACTCTCGACAATGAAGGAGAGTGACGAAGACCTCCTACGACCTCTTGGCAACCTTGCCGCGTCTATGGGTCACGGGCAAACTCGCCAGAGGTCATGGTGGAGGTTGCCCAAGTGTCAGGGGCTTTACAGGGCTTGCACTCACAGAGACTTGAGTTTGATCCTGACTATGGGTGCTGTCTGTACTTTTTCCACATGACCGCGTGGGTTTTCTCCGAGATTTTCGGTTTCTTCCCACATTCAAAAAAGGTGTACAGATTTGTAGGTTAATTGGCTTGGCTTTGTTTACTTGGTAAAAGTGTAAATTATCCCTAGTGTGTGTAGGGACTTGTGATAATGTGCAGGGATCGCTGGTCAGTGCGGACACGGTGGACTGAAGGGCCTGTTTCCGCGCTGTATCTCTAAACTAAACTAAAACATCTATTGTATTTGAATTCTCGTGCATTAGTGTAGCACCTGCATATTAATTCTCAGTGATTCATGTGCAAGGACACTCGTGTATTTTTCAATTGCTGACCATTCAAAAATACTCTACTTTTCTACTTTTTTTGCATATCTTACATTCATTTGTTCTACATCTCTTTACATAACTGTCTGCATCTATCTTTTCCCTTTCCCCTGACTCTCAGTCTAAAGAAGGGTCTGATCCAAAAAGTCTACTATTCCTTTTCTCCAGAGATGCTGCCTGACCTGCTGAGTTACTCCAGCTTTTTGTGTTTATGTTCTGTTTAAATTAGCATGTGCAGTTCTTTCCTATATGTAGATAATTTTATATTTTTCATATTATATATATGACCGGTCAGGGTAGAGCAGCAACGTTGGTTGGGTCTGTAGCGCCGGGCCTGGCTCTGAGGCACAGTAGCGAAGCGAAAAATCAGACAGAGAGACAGTAATAGGGGACAGATGGATTTTGTGACAGCAGACAAAATCTAGGATGGTGTGTTGCTTCCTTGGTGGCTGGGTCCAGGATGTCTCGGAGTGACTGCGGAACATTCTCGTGGGTGGTCAAGCAGCCATAAGTTGTTGTGCACATTGGCACAATTACATAGGTGGTAAAAGAGATGAGATCCTGCAGAGGGAATAAAGGGAGTTATGAAAAAGATTTAAAAGCAGGAGGAAGGTTCACTAGTGCTACTCAGATTTAAATTAGAGAAGCACAGGAACCAGAGCAGTAGCTCAGAAATAGAAAGGAGTGTTGGAGGTTAGAGGTGAGGATCAGTAAATCTCTAAGGAAGATTAGGCAGGGAAAGGTAATGGAATATGGTGAAGGTGATGGGCTGGTGTTTATTTCAATGCAAAGAATATTGTGGGGAATGCAGATTAATTTAGAGCCTGGATTGATGCTTTGGACTACGATGTGGCCATTGCAAAAATGTAGCTACATGAGGGACACGACAGGCAGCTCAGTGTTCCAGGGCTACGATGTTCTAGATGCGATAGATGGGGAGGAAAAAGAGGTGGAGGAGTTGTGCTACTTTTCAGGGAGACTTTCACAGTGGCACTCAGAGAGGACATACTGGAGGATTTGTCTGCTGAGGCACTATGGGTAGAGCATAAAAATACAAAAAGTGCAACGTTTTCCCTTTACATTCAACCTCCCAAAGTGAAACACCTCTCACTTGCTCGGAGAAAATTGCATCTGCCATTTCTCCGCCCATTTCTATAGCTGATCTATATCCAGCGGTATACTTTGACAGTCTTCCTCACAATCTTGTTGTCATCTGCAAATGTACTAACTGATTTACATCCAAGTTCTTTTTACATATCACAAACAACAAAAGCACAGATCCCTGTAGAATTTCACTTGTCACAGATCTCCAGCCTGAATATTGTCCTTCCACCACAACCCTGAGGTGAAGTTCACTGAGTTCTCTACACTTAATTTTCTGGGTTCTCTACACTTCCCTTCTTAAACAAAGGACCAACATTATCTACTCTCCAGTGGGACCTCGCTTATGGCTAGAGAAGCCACAAAGATCTTCGACAAGGCTCCTGCTATCTCTTCTCTTACCTCTCTCAATAACATGGGATAGATCCCATCAGTCCCTGGGGATCTATCTACCACCTTAATGTTCTTCAAGACCTCCACACCTCCTCCTTCTTAATCTTAAACTGCCCTTGCATATTAGATTTTCTCACTGTCTCTCTGATCTCAGTGTCCTCCACATTCCTCCCCTCGATGAATATGGTTGCAAAGTACTCAGTAACGTCCCTGTCCCACTTAGGAAACCTGAACGGAAACCTCCGGAGACCTTGAGTCCGACCCAAGGTTTCCGTGAGGTTCCCGGAAGTTCCGGTCACTCTCCATGAGTGACCAGAGGTTTTGGACACTTGCCTGGAAAGCCTCGACCAAATCGTGAGCTGCATCTACTGATCAAAGATCCTGTAGGATCTTTGCTACCGACCGCGCACACACACACTCACACACACACACAAACACATCACAAAGGTGGGGGCCAGGGACAGCGGAGGAGCGCTGTCTGCACGATGAAGAGGAATGTAAACGGCTGCCACAGAGCATGGTAAGTCCTTTAGAGAGTGCGGGAGGGAGGGAGAGAAGGGGAAAGAAGGGGAGAGAAGGACAGAGAAAGGGAGAAAGAAGGGGAAGAGAAAGGGAGAGAGAAGGGGGGAGAAGGGGAGAGAAGGGGAGAGAGAAGGGAGAGAGAATGGGAGAGAAGGGGGGAGACCGGGGGTGGGGGGGCAGAGAAGGAGTGGAGACAGTTTTAAGAAGTTTAATAAAGTTAGCGGGCATTTTACCTTCCGGCGGATCTTCTAGGTCCTGAAAACCAAAGATCCGACAGGATCTTTGCTGAAAAATCCAATGAGCCAATCAAAATGGCCGGTCAGCGAAGGAGATTTCCTTCGACTGCCTGTAAGTAAATAGCAACCCCACTCCACTGGCTTCGACCAAACGGCAACCTATTTTTAGTCGAGGCCGTTTTTTTTTTTTGAAATAATCGCCAGAACATAGAAGCCTCGACTACGCGGAAACCACTTTCCACCATTAGGGAGAGTGACAGGAACCGCACGGAAACCTTGGGTGGGGTGCAAGGTCTCCAGAGGTTTCCGTTCAGGTTTCCTAAGTGGGACAGGGGCATTAATACCTCACATACATCCCCAGTCTCCAAGTACAAATTATATCCTTTGTCTTTTAGTGGTCCTACCTTCTCCCTGGTTACCATCTTGTATTTGATGTCGATATAAAAAGTCCTGGGATATTTTTTAATGCGACCTACCAAAGTCATTTTGTGACCACCTGTCCGATTCCATCCTCTTAAACCTTGCAGGAGCTTCCTTTTTGTTTTGACAACATTTACAAACTCATTTGGTCATCTAATGTTCCCTCTGCCTTATTAGAGCATGCCAGTCCTTTAAATGACTCCGACATCTCTGATGTGTACATACCCAATAACAATTGCTCCCACTGTACTCTCCCAAGCTCCTCCCTAAAAATGTTGTAAGTTGCTTTATTTGTAATGTTGTAAGTTGCCAATTTGAAATCTTCCCACAAGGTCCAGTCGTATTGTCATTCAAAAAAATCTTAAAATATTAATCACTATATCCAAAATGTTCTTCTACTGAAACACCAGTCACCTGGCCAGGTTCATTTCCAAAAAAGGTCCAATATGTTTCCTTCTCAGGTTCAACCATCACATTATGGCCAGAGCCTTCTCTGAGGTCTAAACATTGAACCTTATAACAATTTATGCACGGAATCAGGCCCTCTCGGCCCTTCCAGTCGGGCGACCTTTTGTTTTACCACTTAGTCCCATCTAACTGCACTCTGACATACCCTCCATTCCCTTCACGTCATTAGTCCTATCCAATTTTCTCTTAAATGTGAAATCGTTATTGCCTCCACCACTTATTCTGGATGTTCATTCCACACAGCCACCACCATCGGAGTAAAGATGTTCCCCCTCACGTTACCCCTAACTTCTGTCCCTAAGAGTGACATGAGTGATTGGTGCAAGCCTGGAGACCACCTGCATCTCCTCACTAGCCACAGATCACAAGGGTCTGCGTCTCACATGGACCAAAACTTACCATCATTATTGTTTTCACTGTAAATAAACCTTAATCCGCTGTGTTCACCTAATGTGAGTGTGTGGTGTAGTCATGTCAACCGGCCTTATCGAAAGCATCACGCTGTTATACTATGACCATAAATATATATTTCGATGAGTGCACCATTCACTCTCCTGGCTTCACGAGGTATAGGCCACATTATACTCAGGTCTTTAATGCAAAGGTCTCTCACTCTGAAAACAAACAGTGAGCCAGTGTTGTTCTGTCTCTAAAATCAAAACATAACTTAATGTCAGGAACTTCCTTACTAAACCTTTACAACACTCCACTTTATGCTTTTCTTCTTGAAAAAATTGTATCGCTTCTAGTTAAGTGGTCTTTGCTCCTTGAAATCTTGGGTTTTTTCCAATGCTAGATTTGTTGTTGTTGTTGTTTATCTAGCCATAAACTGTGAGTGGTTTTTGCAAAATAAAAATTTCCCACTTAGACAGAATTATCTTTTAATTTGGCGGTTCCATCTTTAGGATTCCTATCAGAAAAATATGGCCTTGCAGAGGAGGACAAATAACAGGGGAAGGATAAGCTGAGGGAGAGGAGACAAATAACAAAGAAATTGGTATTCAAAATTGGCAGATGAAAACAATGAGGACAAGCTGGAATTTAAAGAAATAAAGCATAGAAAATTTTTGGGAGAGAAAATAAAAAAAATTAAGAGAATAACAAAATGGGTAAATTAGAAAGAAATAACAAAAGCTATGACAAGTCAGGAAAATAACCATGGAATTTAATGAGAGAAACATGTTCAGGGATAGGTCATTCATGTAAATTATACGAATCAATTTTGGTTTCACCAACAAACAATCGGGATATATGTATGGATGGCTCAAACAAAACTGCAAATTTAAATTTTATGATGTACTAATGACTTGGGGGGCAATGTTTTTGCCTTGCACTGTATGGTTTATTGTCTGTATTGATTCTGTTATGTTGTTAGTATGGTGTGCTGTTGTTACTATGTTTATTTACTGTTTGCTGCTGCAAGTATGAATTTTGTTGTTTTTGAGATTTGATAACTAAAACTCTTGATACATTTTTTGTTGCTCAGTTGTGAATAATGCTACCCAGTTTATTTACATGTAACCATAAAGTAAAAATTCTGTTCAAACTAGGATGTCATGTGAAACATCCACTAAACACAATGTACCATTCAGACTGAAGAGTCATGTTGCTTATTCAGTTTTTTTGGAACTGAAGAGGTGTCAGAAAAATTTAATTCAAGTAAATCAAAGTAAACATAAAGAGAGTGATTGGATTGGATGAAGAGGGTGGAAGTCTGAAGGAAAAGAGTCTATCAGGAAGTTTCAAAGAGAGCAATGAAATTGGTTGGAATGCTACAAAGTCATAATATAATCTAGTAAAAAAGATAATCTATTGACAATTTAACGGTGAATCTATTTATTTAACATAAGAAGAATAGTTTAGAGGTATCTATACACAACTTGGTTAACCAAAATGTAATAGGGAGATTAAACAACAAAACAGCTGGAGAATTGCAGAAGCAAGCAAAAACAACTGTGATAATAATGGGAGATTTCAATCACGCTGATGCAGACTGGGGTAATTGTTATGGAAAGGGCAAAGAGGAGGAGGAATACTTGAAATCAGTCATTTTACAGGCCAATGAGGATGGGGACTGTATTGTTTCTTGTTTTGTGTGAATAAATAATTTTTTTAGAAGAACATTTTCATGGTAATTATTACATGTTCAAATTTGTGCAAAAAAGAACAAGGAACAATTGAGTGTAACGACACTTAAATGAAGAGTGAAATAAGAAAGTTCAAAATGGTTGAAAACAGATATCAGCCAGGTGACCTATCATCAAAAAATGATAGAGAAAAGTGCTTAAACGGTTCCCTTCTGAAAGTTGATTGGGATACAAAGCCAAAGAAAAAACCTGGGACACCATTTTGCCGCGTGGAATGTTAATGCATTAAAGCTAAAATTCCTGGATGACCAAAGAAGAAATGAAGGTTCAGAAACCAAATAACATATCTGTTCTATGATATTGGACATAATGCATAGAAGGTAATGGAGAGAAGGGGGACAAATAAATGCAAGAATAAACTAATTGAATCAGGTGGCTAGTTGGTATCCATTCTTTAAGAAAAAACCAAAAAATCAAATGGAGTTGTCAATACATTAGCCACTTAATCATTTGAAGAATTCTAAGTCTTGAACTTTAGATCTGTCGCTTAGCATGCTAATGGAAAAAGCACACAGGAAGGTAATAATTTTGGACAAAGTTATTCAGTCTTGAACAATATAATGTACGTTATGGACTTATTCGAGTGAGACAGCACAGAAACTGGGGTCCTAACGGTCCAACTCATCTATGCCAACCAAGCAAAGCCCTAGTTTCAAGCCTTGGCCCAAATATTTCCAACATTTTACTATCAATGTTGCTTTTCAAATGTATTTTAAACATTGTAAATGTATATCCATCTCATGCAGCTCGTTCTATATTCCTCCACCCTCTGTTGTCATGTTGATTTTTCATCCTGTTTTGATTTTGGCTGTTTCTTTTTGTTTTTAGGAGTTATTGTGTGGAAACACCACTGAGTCATCACCGACAACAAATATCTGTACATTGTTCATCTTACTCATAGGGACAATTTTACAGAAGCACTATTAATCCGCACTCTTTTGGATTATGGGAGAAAACTGGGTGAACAAATAAAAGACAGCACCATAGTCTGGATCAAACCAGGATGTCTTGGCACTGTTAAGGCTAGCAACCTTAACCTACACACTATACTGTCTGTGCGGTGCTTGGCAATAAGCAGAGATCATACACGAATATATCTAAAATGCGATTGGGAGAGTCTCGGATCGAGGGGACTGAATATAAAATAATGTACTTTTAGAATGGAGGGAGGAGGAAATTTTTAGCCAGAGGATGGTGAATCGTGGTTTTCATATGCCAGACGGCTGTGGTACCAAGATATTGTTATTTCTAAGCAGAGAATTGATAGTGTTTTTGATTGTAAGATATCAATAGTTACAGGGAAAAAAACAGGAGGAATGGAATTGAGGGAGAAAGTAGGATCAACCAGGGATCGAATAGCAGTGCAGACCAGTTCTGAGAAGGGTCTTGACACGAAAGTGCCTATCTCCTTCGCTCATAGATGCTGCTGGCCCCCGCTGAGTTTCTCCAGCCTTTTGTGTACCCAATGGGCCATTTTGGGATTCTTAAGTGTTTCCAAATCTCTTATGATCAATGGCTTGAGGCATGTATTTTGTATTGAAGTAGATAAAGCCTGGGCATGCTTGTATGAACAGATGGCATACCTGCTTCTGTGTTTCTCCACCCGAAAAGTAACTCATTCCTTATTCCAAAGATACTGCCTGTGCCCGTGTGTTACTCCAAATTTTGTGGCTATCTTCGGTGTTTCTTATAAGTTCTTTTGAAATATGTTTGTCATGGGTGCTTTTGCTCATTGTCCCTGATGGGGCTTCAGATTTTGTAAAGAAGGGACATTCGAAAGAAATCGATTCGAATTCAGTATAATTTATTTTTTTAAAGCCAGTGGATGAGAAATCGAATGAATTCCGTAAAATATATATTTTAAAGACAGGTGGATAAAGGGCAGGTAGAATGAGGACTATTTGGACTTTACGTATAAGGGAAAGATCATGCTGTGGGGTCGAAGCGGATTAAATCCTTCGCCATCAGGGGCGCCACAGGCGTTCCACTGTGCGCGACCGTTTGATTGGGTGTTGGGGCAACGCCGCCGGCGTCAACATTCAGTGGCGGTGCAGGCTCGCGGCACGAGGGCGCCGCTGGCAGTTGCGGGCCGGGTCTGGTTTTCGCGCGGCCTGCCGCGGGCAGTTGGGGGCCGGGTCGGGCGGATCGGGATCGATCGCGTGGCAGCCGTGGGCAGTTTGGGGGCCGGACGTCGTGGCAGCCGTGGCAGTTGGGGACGGATCGCGTGGCTGCCGTGGCTAGTTGGGGGCGGGTGGTCGGGTCGCGCGGGGGCCGCGGCCATGGGGTACGATTGGCGCCAGTGTGCGCTGTTCTGCCATTTTCGCTCAAACCTGAGGGGCGTGACGTGGGTGCGAAACTGTGCCACGCAGGGACAGCCACACAGGTACGCACGGCCCGGCCACGTTGTTTCTTTATTGCGACCCTTCGCTTCTCATGCTGTCCAAGTGGTTTTTGATGGATGAAGTTACGCTGTGTATTTAACCCCCCTCCCACACCACCACAGCAATAACATACAGAACTAAATGCCCGGGCGCCACATCACTTGAAACAAAGAAACTGCAGGTGCAGGTTGGCAACAAAAAATTAAAAGACACAAAGTGGCTGGAGTAACTCAGTGGGTCAGGGCAGCATCTCTCTGGGAGAGGCATGGATAGATGTTTCCTTTTCAAACTGATGGGCAAAGATTTCTAGTATCTGCTTGAGGAATGGGGGGGGGGGTGGGGTGGGGTGGTAGGGGTGGGGGGGTGGGTGGTGGGTGGGGGGGGGTGGGGGAGGGGGGGGGGGCTGGGGGGGGGTGGGGTCGGTGGGGGTGGAGGGGGGGGGGGGGGTGGGGGGGGGTGGTGCGGGGGGTGGGGGGGGGGGGCGTTGGGGGGGGGGGGGGGGGGGGGGGGAGGGGGGGGGGTGGTGGTTGGGGGGGGGGGGTGGGGGGGGGGGGGGGGGGGGGGGGGGGGTGGGGGGTGGTGGGTGGTGGGGGGGGGGGGGGGGGGGTGGGGGGGGGGTGGGGGGAGGGTGGCCGGGGGGGGGGTGGGCGGGGGGGTGGTGGAGTGGTGGTGGTTGGTGGTGTGGGACAGAAAGCTGGAGGGAGAGGGCTGGACAAATTGCGGCAGATAATGGAATGAATACAGATGAAGGGGGTGGCATGATAGGTAGATTGTTGGGCTAAGGACTGAGCTGGTGAATAAAAACGACGCAAAAAGTGCTTTTTTTTGTTTTTTTATTTTTTTTTTTTTTTTTTGTATTTTTATGAGGAGTGACTGACAGATAAGGCATTGGCATGGCAACGACGCCACATCAACAAACAGTGGGCGGTTGCGTCTCGCGGCCTCTGGGCGCTGTCGCCGCCGCCAGTTGGGGGGAGTGTGCTGCAGCTTGGAGTACAGGTTGCAAGCACTCTGGTAGAGACCAATATTTAGATTCTGAAGAAAATGTAAATCTTGCTGACGTTGGTATTACTTCAGCACTTTGTATTCATTATGCAGATATATGCATATTACTTCTTGCGTATGGCGTGCACGCCTAAAGTTGTAGGAAACTTTTCTATTTGACGTAATTGTTGGCACGCCAGGTGTTTGCATTCGTCGAAAATATATGGTGGACACGTGAAGGTTTTGCAATCTCCCACCCTTGCAGTTCTTAGAAAAAAACCGATGGCGTGAGTCTCTTGTGTTCAATTGTGCTAGGGTGGATTTAACATTTATTGAACCCAATTCTCATATTGGTTCCGCCACCATGTAAGTATAGATCACTGATAATTTATGTTACTTGTTTTTTTGCAGCATAAGCACCGACTTGGCTATTTTGTGAAGGAACTTCAAATGCATTATTGAAATGGTAAGAACAGATTTATCACTTTTTTTTAAGCTATTTCAATGAAACACTGGATGGTGTATGTAGGCTTTATACATCAGTCATAGTGTCACAGTACTTAACATGTTAGTTCCCCACCCTACCAAAATAGTTGTGACTTCGTAATTTAGGAAGTGAGTGTTTAATATGAAGTGTTCATTGGGTGGAGTTAGTGGTAGTTACATTTACTTGATTGGTTCTTGTAATAACAATTCTTCATCCTTCCCCAAGAAGAATGAGTTGTTAGAATACATGCAGTTTTTCATTCTCGAATTTTATCTGTTCGGCTGTCTACCCTACAACCCCGAGCTCGTGACAGATAAACCCCTCCCCCTCCGTCGGGAAGAGTGTGTAGGATGGGGAGTGGAGAACACGAGTATGAGAACGCAGGCCGAGGAACCTGCAGATGAACGGCAGGGCGAGGATGCAGAGACAGGGCACTGGGTGGATGCGGGCCGGGGTGCCGAGAAGCCTGATCAGTAAAGTGTGATTGGCCGGACTAAAGTACGGCACAGCCGTGCCAAGAAGGGTGAAGATAGATAAGACTAAAAGAAGCACGATATCAATGAGCAAAGAAGCCGAACGTGCGGGGTATGCATGCTGGGGTCGGGGGTCGTGGAGGACAACAGCAGCAGACATCTTGAAAACCAACGGTGGGGCATAGGATCCGCGAGGAGATGTAACGGCTCCAGGCACGGGGATGAAGATGTTGGCTGCGTTGGAACAGAGCACCATCGGACGTTGACAAGGTTCGATACGAGGTTTCCTTGGTTGGTCCCTCTACGAAACCCTGTCCAGTATGTCCGTCTGCTTTCTGCAGGCGAACCCACTTGACCTCGCCTGCAACCGGTTTAGAGTTGCTGGACTTGGTCTTAGGAGTGCTTCTGGACATCATGTTTTTCCTGAATATGTCAAGTTCAAAGTCAACAAACTTTATTGTCATTTAGAATTACATCGATATAAGTCAATTCAAAACGATAAATCCGTTTGCATTTGGCTCCCCGAGCTGCACACGATAATAAACACAAGGACAAAAGGACTTAAAATGGAATTAAAGGATAAATGACAATTGGTGGCAGCCATTACACAGGCTTTCAGGAGTTCTATGGCTCGGTGGGAAGAAGCTGTTGCAATAGTTCTGGATTGCAGCGGGTTTGAGCACCCGTGCTGCAGATGTTGATGGGCAACAGGGGAGCTGTGGGCCGTTGTCTTGCGAGACCATCAGGCGCTGGGCGGGAGAGCCCATACGATTATCCTAGAGATGTTTCTAAATTTAACAGCTCTGGAAGCAACATTGGACTTTTGGCTAGTATGTGAATGTTCCATCAGGTGCTTGCGCTCCTGATACGCCAGCAGGACATTGGATTGAGGGTTTCGGGGCTGCTGGGTGACATGTTGAGAGTTCCATTGTCTCGTAAAGTGCTAAAAAGATTGATTGGTGATTTGTTTCCCTTTGTCAGTTTGCAGTTTGACCGGTACACCCAAATACAGAAAAAAAGTCTCTGAAGCTTTTGCATCACCATCTAGATGTAATGGTAGTAGCAGATCAAGTTCACACATTGTGAATAGGAATCTACTAGCAAAGGTATTCATTCCCTTCCAACTCACCATACATATTATTTATTTCCATTTTATATATTCCTCTCTTTAATATCATTCCTTATATATACATTAATTATCTTCCCCCTTAATCATATTATATTCATCATAAAATAACTAACATACAAATCCA
Organism: Okamejei kenojei; assembly: GCA_035221665.1. NCBI lineage: Eukaryota > Metazoa > Chordata > Chondrichthyes > Rajiformes > Rajidae > Okamejei > Okamejei kenojei. The sequence continues at coordinate 101,029,560 of CM069133.1, forward strand.
ACCCCCCCTCCCTAACTAATAACCCACCTCATCATCTTTCCCAATTCA
>CM069133.1:101030107-101047607 GCA_035221665.1 Okamejei kenojei
CTTATACATATCACAAACAACAAAAGCACAGATCCGTAGAATTTCACTTTTCACAGATCTCCAGCCTGGAATATGTCCTTCTTTCCTCCACAACCCTGTGATGAAGTTCACGATTTCTCTACACTTAATTTTCTGGGTTTCTCGACACGTCCCTTCTTAAACAAAGCACCACCATAATCTACTCTCCCATGGGGCCTCGCTAAAGGCTAAGAAGCCACAAAGATCTTTGACAAGGCTCCTGCTATCTTCGTCTCTTACGTCTCTCAATAACATGGATCGATCCCCTCAGTCCGGGGATCTATCTACCACCTTAAAGTTCTTCAAGACCACCATCACCTCCTCCTTCTTTAATCTTACACTGCCCTTGCATATTAGATTTTCTCACTGTTCTCTCCTGATCTCAGTTCCTCCCCATCCTCCCCTCGAGAATATGGTTGCAAGTACTCAAGTAACGACCCTTCCCACTTAGAAACCTGAACGGAAACTTCCTGGGAGACCTGATCCCACCCAAGGTTTCCGTGAGGTTCCCGGAAGTTCCGGTCCACTCTCCATGGTGACCAGAGTTTTTGGACACTTGCCGGAAAGCCTCGACCGACACGTGAGCTGCATCTACTGATCAAGATCCTATAATCTTTGCTACCGCCCAGCACACACACACACACACACACCCACAACACACAAAACACTCACGAAGGTGGGGGGCCAGGACAGCGGAGTGAGCGCTGTCTGCATGATGAAGAGGAAGGTAAACGTCCTGCGCACCGAGCACGTAATCCTTTATAGAGTGGCGGGAGGGAGGGAGAGAAGGGGATAGAATGGAGAGAAGGACAGAGAAAGAGACAGAAGGGGACGAGAAGGGGAGAGAGAAAGGTGAGAGAAGGGGGAGAGAAGGGAGAGAATGGGAGAGAAGGGGGAGACCGGGGGGGGTGGGGGGGGGGGGGGGGGGGGGGGGGGGGGGGGGGGGGGGGGGCAGAGAAGGAGTGGAGAACAGTTTTAAGAATTTAATAAAGTAGCAGGCATTTACCTCCAGGCGGATCTCAGGTCATGAAAACAAAGAACTCCAATGAGCCAATCAAAATGGCCGGTCAGCGAAGGAATTCCTTCGACCTGCCCTGTAAGTAAATAGCAACCCCACTCCACTGGCTTCGACCAAACGGCAACCTATTTTTAGTCGAGGCCGTTTTTTTTTTTTGAAATAATCGCCAGAACATAAAGCCTCGACTTACGCGAAACCATTTTCCACCTTTAGGAGAGTGACAGGAACCGCAAACGGAAACCTTGGGTGGGGTGCAAGGTCTCCAGAGGTTTCCGTTCAGGTTTCCTAAGTGGGACAGGGGCATTAATACCTCACATACATCCCCAGTCTCCAAGTACAAATTATATCCTTTGTCTTTTAGTGGTCCTACCTTCTCCCTGGTTACCATCTTGTATTTGATGTCGATATAAAAGTCCCTGGATTTTTTTTAAATGCGACCTACCAAGAGTCATTTTGGTGACCACCTGTCTGATTCCAACCTCTTTTAATACCTTGCAGGAGCTACTTTTGTTTTGACAACATGTACAAACTCTTTGGTCATCGAATGTTCCCTCTGCCTTATTGAGCATGCCATCCTGATCTATGACAACTGTCCTTTAAATTATTCCGACATCTCTGATTTGTTACATACCCAATAACAATTGCTCCCACTGTACTCCGCCCAAGCTCCTCCCTAAAAATGTGTAAGTTGCTTTATTCCCATTTGATATCTTCCACAAGGTCCAGCCGTATTGTCATTTTCAAAAAAATCTTAAAATATTAAATCCCCTATATCCAAATGATTTCTTCTACCTTAGAGAGATAGTATTCCTGGCCAGTTCATTTCAAAAAAGGTCCAATAGTTTCCTTCTCGGTTCAACCATCCACATACTGCCAGCGCCTCTCTGAGACTAAGAGTGAGTGATTGGAGCAAGCATGAAACCACCACATCTCCTCAACTTGCCACAGATCACAAGGGACTGCGCTCTCACAAGTATCCAAACCCTTCCCGTCTTTATTCCTTCCCTAAATAAACCTTAATCACGTGAATTCACCCTACTGTGAGATGTGCTGGGTGTAGTTCATTGTCAAACCTGCTTCATCGCAAAGCCACACAACGCCCTTTAATCCTGTGACCATAATATATATTTTACGATGAGATCACACCATTCACTCTCCTAGTCTCCCGAGGATAAGGCCACATTCTACTCAATCTTTTAATGCAACAGGTCTCTCGACCTCAAAGAAAACAAACCATGAGCCCGTGTTTTTGTTCGGTCTCTAAAACACAACATAACTCTAATGCTCAGGAACTACCTTCCTAAATCTTTACAAAACTCCACTTTAAGCATTTCTTCTTGAAAAAATTGTATCCGCTTCTTAGTTAAGTGCGTCCTTTGCCTCCTTGAAACATCTTGGGATATTTTCCAATGCTAGATATGTTGTTGTTGTTGATATCTAGCCATAAACATAAGAATTGCCAAAAAAAAATTTCCACACCTAGACAATTTCTCTACTAAATGCTAGTCGTTTGACCACTCTTTAGGATCCTATCAGAATTATGGCCTGCAGAGAGGACAGAATAACAGGGAAAGGAAAAGCTGAGGGAGAGAGACAAATAACAAAGAATGAAAACAAAATTGGCAGGTGAAAAACAATAGAGGACCAAAGCTGGAAAAATAAAGAATAAAGCATAGAAAATTGGAAAATTAGAGAGAAATAACAAAATTGGAAAATTAGAAAGAAATAACAAAAGCTATGACAAGTCAGGAAAATAACCATGGAAATAAAGAGAAAAACAAGTTCAGGGATAGACAATCATGTAAATTTTACGAATCACTTTTATGTATACACCAACAACCATCAGAATATATGTATGCTATGGACTCCAACTAAACTGCAAATTTAAAATTTTAATGATTGTACTAAAGACTTGGGGGGCATTGTTTTGCTTTGCATCTGTATTGTTCAGTGTCAATTATTGAAACTTTTAAGTTTTAATTATGTGCCGCCTGAGTACTAGGATTATATAACTGTGTGCGGCTGACAATTAAATGATTGTTTGTTTTTGAGATATGATAACAAAAACACTCCTGATACATATTTTTGTGGTCATTGTAATAAATGCTACTCAGTATATTTACATGTAACCAAAGTAAAAATTACTGTTAACTAGGATTTCATGTGAACATAAAAAATCACTAAACACAATGTAAACCCATCAGACTGAAGAGTCATGTTGCATATTCCAGATTTGGAACTGAAGAGTGTCAGAAAATTTAATTCAAGTCAAATCAAGTAACATAAAGAGAGTGAATGGATTGGATGAAGGGAAAGGAAGACTGAAGGAAAAAGAGATATATTCAGGAAGTTTAAAGAGAGCAATGAAGGTGGTATGGAATGATACAAAGACAACCTAATCTAGTAAAAAAGATAATCTAATTGACAATTTAACGGTAGAATCTATTTATTTAACAATAAAGAATAGTAGAGGATCTTTACACAACTTGGTTCACCAAAATGTAATAGGGAGATTAAACAACAAAACAGCTGGAGAATTGCAGAAGCAAGCAAAAACAACTGTGATAATAATGGGAGATTTCAATCACGCTGATGCAGACTGGGGTAATTGGTATGGAAAGGGCAAAGAGGAGGAGGAATACTTGAAATCAGTCATTTTACAGGCCAATGAGGATGGGGACTGTATTGTTTCTTGTTTTGTGTGAATAAATAATTTTTTTAGAAGAACATTTTCATGGTAATTATTACATGTTCAAATTTGTGCAAAAAAGAACAAGGAACAATTGAGTGTAAGGACACTTAAATGAAGAGTGAAATAAGAAAGTTCAAAATGTTGCAAACCGATATCAGCCAGGTGACCTATCATCAAAAAATGATAGAGAAAACATGCATGAACGTTCTTCTAAATTGATGATTGGGATACAAAGTGGCACTTTGCCTTGCCGCGTGAAAGTAATGCAGAAAAGCTAAAATTTACCTGGGTGACCAAAGGAAATGTAGGTTAAGAAACCAAAAACATGCCTTCCCAGATTCATAAGATTACTGACATCAATGCATAGAAGGTATGGAGAAGAAAGGGACAAATAATGGCAAAGAATAAAATAATTGACATCAGTTGGCTAGTTGGGATCCATTCTTTAAGTGGAGATTTTCAATACATTAGCCACTTAACATTTGAAGAATAAAGTCAAGAACCATAGATCAGTCGCTTAGCACTGCTAATGAGAAAGCACACAGAAAATAATAATTTAGGACAAAGTTATTCAGTCTTTGCAACAATATAGTGTACGTTATGGACTTATAGAGTGAGACAGCACAGAAACAGATCCTACGGTCCAACTCATCTATGCCAACCCAAGCAAGCCCTAGTTTCAAGCCTTGGCCCAAATATTTCCAACCATTTTCTATCCATGTAACTATTCAAATGTATTTTAAACATTGTAACTGAACCCATCTCTGCAGCTCATTCTATATACCACCACCCTCTGTGCGCGAGTTGATTATTCCATCCTGTTTTGATTTTGGGTGTTTTCTTTTAGTTTTTAGAGATATTGTGTGGAAACACACTGAGTCCACACCGACCAACAATTATCCTGTACACTAGTTCCATCTTACACTCTAGGGACAATTTTACAGAAGCCAATTAATCCGCACTCTTTGGAATATGGGAGAAAACTGGAGAACCCAAAAAAAAGACAGCACCCATAGTCTGGATCAAACCCAGGTCTCTGGCACTGTAAGGCAGCAACCTTAACACTACACCACTATACTGTCTGCTGCCAGTGCTTGGCAAAAAGCAGAGATCATACACAGAATATATCTAAAATGCTAGTGGGAGAGTCTCGGATCAGAGGGGCACAGAATAAAATAATGTACTTTTAGAATGGAGGGAGGAGGAATTTCTTTAGCTAGAGGATGGTGAATCGGTGGTATTCATTGCCAGACGGCTGTGGTAACCAAGATATTGGTTATTTCTAAAGCAGAGATTGATAAGTTTTTGATTAGTAAAGGTATCAATAGTTACAGGGAAAAAACAGGAGAATGGAATTGAGGGAGAAAAGTAGATCAGCCAGGATCGAATAGCAGAGCAGACCAGTCTGAAGAAGGGTCTTGACCCGAAACGTCGCCTATCTCCTTCACTCCTTAGATGCTGCTGCACCCGCTGAGTTTCTCCAGCCTTTTGTGTACCCCAATGGGCCAAATGGCTTACTTGTTTTTCAATCTCTTATGATCAATGGCTTGAGGGCATGAATTTTGTATTGAAGTAGATAAAGCCTGGGTATGCTTGAATGAACAGATGGCATACTCCTGCTTCTGTGTTTCTCCACCCGAAAAGTCACTCATTCCTTCTCTCCAAAGATGCTGCCTGTCCCGCTGAATTACTCCAACATTTTGTGGCTATCTTCCGTGTTTCTTCTATAGTTCTTTTGAAATATAGTTGATATGTGTGCATTGCTCATGTCCATGATGGGGGTTCAGATTATGTAAAGTGACATTCGAAAGAAAATCGATTGAATTCCATAAAATATATATTTGTAAAGCCAGTGGAAGAAAATCGATTGAATTCCGTAAAATATATATTTTTAAAGCCAGTGGATAAAGGGCAGGTAGAATGGGTCTATTTGGACATTCCCGTTAAGGGAAAGATCATGCTGTGGGACGAAGCGATACACACCTTCGCCATCAGGGGGCGCCACAGGCGTTCCACTGTGCGCGACCGTTTGATTGGTGTTGCCGGGCAACGCCGCCGCGTCAACAAACAGTGGCGGTGCAGGCTCGCGGCCACGCGGGCGCCGCCGGCAGTTGCGGGCCGGGTCGGGTCGCGCGGCAGCCGCGGGCAGTTGGGGGCCGGGTCGGGTCGCGTGGCAGCCGTGGGCAGTTGTGGGCCGGATCGCGTGGCAGCCGTGGGCAGTTGGGGGCCGGATCGCGTGGCAGCCGTGGGCAGTTGGGGGCCGGGTCGGGTCGCGCGGGGCCGCGCGCCATGGGGAACGTAGGCGCCAGTGTGCGCGTTACTGCCATTTCGCTCAAACCTGAGGGCGAGCCGTGGGTTGCGAACTGTGCCACGCAGCGACAGCCACACAGGTACGCACGGCCACGGCACCGACAGTTTATTTATTGCGATCTTCGCTTCCTATGCTGACAAGTTGTTTTTGATGGATGAAGATACGCTGTGTATTTAACCCCCCCACCACCCCAGCAAAAACAAACAAAACAAAATGCCCGGGCGCCACAACACTTGAAACAAAGAACTGCAGGTGCAGGTTGGCAACAAAAATTAAAGACACAAAGTGCTGGAGTAACTCAGTGGGTCAGGCAGCATCTCTCTGGAGAGCATGGATAGATGTTTCCTTCTTCAAACTGATGGGCAAAGATACTAGTATCTGCTGATGGGGGGGTGGTGGTGGTGGCGTGGGACAGAAAGCTGGAGGAGAGGGCTGGACAAAGTGCGGCAGATAATGGATGAATACAGATGGACGGGGGTGGCATGATAGGTAGATAGTTGGGCAAAGGACAGAGATGAGAAAAACGACGCAAAAGTGCTGGAGTGACTGACCAGATCAGGCATTTGCATGGCAACGACGCCACATCAACAAACAGTGGCGGTGCAGTCTCGCGGCCACGTGGGCGCTGTCGCCGCCGCCAGTTGGGGGGCGTGTGCTGCAGCTTGGAGAACAGGTTTCAAGCACTCTGGTAGAGACCAATATTTAGATTGAAGAAAATGTCAATCTTGCCTGACCTGTTGAATTACTTCAGCACTTTGTATACATTTATGCAAATATCTGCATATCTTACTTCTTGCGTATGGCGTGCACAGCCTAAAGTTGTAGGACAACTTTCTATTTGATCTTACTTGATTGTGCACGCCAGGTTGATTGCATTCGTCGAAACTGGGCGGACCACGTGAAGGTTGCAATCTCCCACCCTTGCAGTTCTTAGAAAAAACAGAAGGCGTGAGTCTCTTGTGTTCAATTGTGCTAGGGTTGGATTTAACATTTATTGACCCAATACAATTGGTTTGCCAATGTAAGTAAAGATCACTGATAATTTATGTTACTTGTTTATTTGCAGCATAGCACAGACTAACAATATTGTGAAGGGAACTTCCAATGACATTAATGAAATGGTAAGAACAGATTTATCACTTTTTTAAGCAATTTCCATGAACACTGTATGGTGTATGTCAGCTTTAATCATCAGTCATAGTGTCACAGTACAATACATGTTAGTTCCACCCTACCAATAGTGTGACTACGTAATATAGGAAGTGAGTGTTAATATGAAGTGTTCAATAGGGTGGAGATAGTGGTAGTACATTACTCTGATTGGTTCATGTAATAACCATTCTACATCCTTCCCCATAGAAGAAAGAGTTGTTAGAATACATGCAGTTAAACATACTCGCCATATCTGTCCGGCAGTCTACCTACCCGACCCGAGCTCGTGCAGATAAACCCCTCCCCCTCCGTTCCGGAAGAGTGAGTAGGATGGGGAGGTGGAGAACACGAGAATGAGAACGCAGCCGGGGAACCTGCAGATGAACGGCAGGGCGAGCATGCAGGACCAGGGGCACTGGGGAGCGGGGGAGCCGAACGTTGCGGGGAATGCATGCTGGGGTCAGGGGGTCGTGGATGGACAACAGCAGCAGACATCTTGAAAACCAACGATGGGGCATAGGGACCGCGAGGAGATGGTCACGGCTCAGTCACGGGGAGAAGATGTTGGCTGCGTTGGAACAGAGCACCATCGACGTTGACAAGGTACGAACGAGGTTCCTTGGATGGTCCCTCTACGAAACCCAGTCCAGTATGTCCGACTGCTGTCTGCAGGCGAACCACTTGACCTCGCAGCAACGGTTTAAGTGGTTTGCTGGACTTGTCATAGGAGTGCTTCTGGACATCATGTTTTTCCTGAATATGTCAACGTCAAACGTCAAACAAACTTTATTGTCATTTAGAAATACATCGATATATGCAATTCCAAACGAAACTCCGTTGCATTTGGCTCCCCGTGCAACACGATAATAAACACAAGGACAAAAGGATAAAATGGATAAAAGGATAAATAGACAATGGTGGCAGCCCATTACACAGCATTCAGGAGTCTGATGGCTCGTGGGAAGAAGCTGTTGCAATACGCTTCTGGATTGCAGCTGGTTTGAGCACCCGTGGCTTCAGCTGTTGCTGGGCAACAGGGAGCTGTGGCCTTGTCATGCGAGACATCAGGCGCTGGGCGGGAGAGCCCATAACGCTATCCCTAGAGATGTTTCTAAGATTTAACAGATCTAGGAAGACATTGGATTTTGCAAGATGTGAATGTTCCATCAGCTGCTTTGCGCTCCTGACAGCACGCCCAGCGAGGACATTGGATTGAGGGTATTCGGGGCTGCTGGTGACATGTTGAAAGTTCCATTGTCTCGTAAAGTGCTAAAAAGCTTGATTGGTGAATTGTCTTCCTTTGTCAGTTTGCAGTTTGACCGGTACACCAAATACAGAAAAAAGTCTCTGAAGCTTTTGCATCACCATCTCAGATGTAATGGTAGGCAGCAGATCAAGTTCACACCAATTGGAATAGGAATCGACTAGCACTAGGTAGCGCTTGCCATGCCATTCGAAAATGTCTGCAGCGAGGGAGGTCCAGGGTAGTGCTGGAGCAGGTTGTTGCAGGACAGGCTGTTTCTGTTGGTGAGGCACCAAGCTGTTGCAAGTGGTGCAGGATGCTGTTTTGTTACGTATGTATTTGACCATTCCTGGCCAGTAAAACCTGCTTTGGGCACGGGTGAGCGTACCCTCAGTACCTGAGTGGCCGTTGTGGACGTCTTTGTAGTATTCCTCTTGCAGGGATGAGGGAATCACAACTTTGTGGCCCTTAACGATGATCCCATCTTGTATCACCAGTTCATCGTGAACTAGGAAGAATGGCTGTATCTCTAGTGGTGTGCTGGATCGTTTCGCAGGCCAGCCCAGTTTGATAATGGAGGAGAGCAGCTGCAGCGTTCTTTCAGCAGCTGTGTGCTCCGCAAGGCAAAGCAGGCGTTCCTTTGGGACAAAATCAACTTTAAGCACGGCGAGCTTGTCGCACTCAACGGGGTGTTGTTCACAGGCGTGGCGCCCGTGAGAGAGTGTTGGCGATGAGCACATCTTTGCCCTTTTTGTGGACAATCTGGAAATATAAACTCTGGAGCTGCATCATCATACGCTGCAATCGTACAGGTGCTGCGTGAATAGGCTTATTCAGGATGGTGACCAGGTGGTCAGTTTCAATTGTGAACATTTTTCCAAAGATAAAGTCGCTGAAGTTGGAACATGCAAAAACGACCGCTAGCAGCTCCTTTTCGATCCGAGCATATCGCTGCTTGGTCTCTGTCATGGTTTGAGAGGCGTAAGATACGGGTAGCACGGTACTGTTGGTCGTTGTTTGCAGGCAAGCTGTGCCTAGACCGTATTGTGAGTCGTCGCAGGTGATGGTGACCGGCCACAAGAGGTCGAAATATGTCACAGTGGGGCGCTGCAGTTTTAAAGAGTCAAAGACTTACTCGTGTTGCTGGTACCAGGCCTTGCAAGTGATTTGCGAATGAGTTGTCTTAGTGGCAAGACAAGTTCGCTGGGTATGAACTTCCCCAGATAGTTGACCATACCCAGAAAACGATGAAGGCTGTTCATGTCAGTGGGAGCAGGCAGTTCGCTGATGGCTGCAGTCTTTTTGGGGTCTGGTTTTAACCCTTCGTTGGTGAACACATGTCTGACATAGGTAACCTCTGAGACACGGACTTGCACTTCTTTGGGTTGAACTTTAGGTTGATTTCGTGTACCTGGTCTCGAATCATTTTTAAGTTTGAGTTGTGCTCTGCTAGGTCGTGACCATACACTAGAATGTCGTTAACGATGATGGCACATGGGTAACCTGTGAACAGCTGTTCCAGAGCTCGCTGGAAAACTTTGCTGGCTGAGTTAATTCCAAAAGGCATCCTGAGGAACCTAAATCTGCCGAATGGTGTGGCAAATGTGGTCAGTTTTAAGGATGCATCGTCCAAAGGAATCTGCCAGAATGACCTTTTGGTGTCAAGTACCGAGAAACACTGTTGCTCGACCGATTTGGGCTGCAACATCTTCAACGCTCCTCATCGGGTAGTGTGGTCTCTTAATAACTGTGTTTAGGTCCCTTGGGTTAATGCACACATGGAGCTCGTCTTTGTCTTTCTTTTTTGTAACAACCATGGTAGAGACCCAGTCAGTGGGTTCGCTTATTTCAGCCAGTACCCCCATGGACACCATGTGCCTAGGTTCGGCTTGGATTCTGACATACATAGCATGAGGTACACGATGAGGGGCATAACTTGCTGGGACAACATCATGGTCAATAGTGATCTTGTAGGTTATTGGCAGCTTGCCTAGTTTGTCATCAAACAAATCCTGATAGATTTGTGTCGGTTCGTCAGATAGGCACAGCTTGTGAACAGCACGTCCTAACCAGTCCCAGGTCTTGGCATGCATGGATGCCTAACAAAGTCTAGAGTTTGATTTCACAACATAAAAAAATCAGGGTTTTAGCGATATTGTCCACTACACACTTGAAATCAGCTTTTCTGAGAGGGTGCAGAATCTCCTCCCCCCCCCCCGTAGGCGTGCAAGGAGAAGGAATCTTATCTTGTTGTAGACAACAAGTTTGCTGGACAGAATTGTCGACCTTTATTATGGGAATAATTACAGTTTGCGCACCTCTCATTCGTGGTGGCTCATTCGTTCTTTTAGAAGCAGCCGACGCAGTGCGATTACTGAAACTGGTCAAATTGACATTGAGTTTCTGAGCAACAGACTAAGAGTCAAGCTGATCACTCAGCGGGGCCACAACCTCTGACATGCGGCATGCGTGTACAGCCTGCTCAAGAGTTAGGTCTGCATTTCGTAGCAGCTCTGTCTTTAATTTACGATCAGACATGCCGCTAACGATCTTATCGTGTATTAACTCATTGGTTATTTCACCAAAGCGACATCGCGGGGCCATGTACTTTAAATCACAAATGAAGCGTTCGACAGGCTCATCTGCAAGCTGGTGTCATGCAGAAAACGCATCTCTTTCTAGAATGCAGTTAGATGGTATGTCAATAACTCACAGAATTTTCGTAGCAGCACATTTGGGTTGCGCCTCGTCTTAGCTGGGACCAGCACCTGGCCATTCACGTCTAGTACAGGCGGAGCAAGGTTGAAGGTCTGCGCGCGAATCATTGCCTCTGGTCCATCTAGGTTGACCCAAGAGAGATGCCTTGACCTCGTCTGGGTCGTTGCTGTGGGCGATATTGATGTAGTGCACGTAGTCAATCTCGAAGAGCTCCATCGCTCGCCTATGTCTGTATCAAAGATTAGCTGAGAAGGCCTTCGGCACGAGTGAGCCATTGTAGCAAAAGATCAAATCAATAAAAAACAAATAAAACCTGATCAACTGATGCAATGGGTAGTTTCCAGCTTTCTGACACCATGTAAACAAGTGCACGGACACTGTATGGTGTATGTCAGCTTTAATCATGAGTCATAGTGTCACAGTACAATACAAGTTAGTTGCACTCTACCACTAGTGCCACTACTTAATGTAGGAAGTGAGTGTTAATATGAAGTGTTCAATAGGGTGGAGTTAGTGGTAGTGGCCTTACTCTGATTGGTTCACATGCAATAACCAATCTACAGTTTCAGACTGTAATTGTAAATAATGTCATGGTTTCACAAGCATTGAGTCAGAGATAAAAGATTGCGTGCATGTATGTGTTACTTTTTTAATGTCTCAAATTTACAAAAGTGTTTAAAAAGAGCCAAAGAAGGAGGTACCAGAACACATAATTAAAAGTGCATCAGGAAGACAATAGGTGCAGGAGACGCCATTCGGCCCTAGGAGCCAGCATCGCCATTCAATGTGATCATGGCTGATCATCCCAATCAGTACCCCGTTCCTGCCTTCTCCCTATATCCCCTGACTCCGCTATTTTTAAAAGCCCTATCTAGCTCTCTCTTGAAAGCATCCAGAGAACCATGCTCCACCGCACTCTGAGGCAGAGAATTCCACAGACTCACTGTGAGAAAAAGTGTTTCCTCGTCTCCGTTCTAAATGGCTTACTACCTATTCTTAAACTGTGGCCCCTGGTTCTGGACTTCCCCCAACATCAGGAACATGTTTCCTGCCTCTAGCGTGTCCAAACCCTTAACAAACTTATATGTTTCAATTAGATCCCCTCTCATCCTTCTAAACTCCAGAGTGTACAAACCAAGCTGCTCCATTCTCTCAGCATATGACAGTCCCACCATTAACCTTGTAAACCTACGCTGCACTCCCTCAATAGCAAGAATGGCCTTCCTCAAATTAGGGGACCAAAACTGCACACCATACTCCAGGTGTGGTCTCACTAGGGCTCTGTACAACTGCAGAAGGACCCCTTTTCCCCTATATTCGATTACTCTTGTTATAATGGCCAACATGCCATTCGTTTTCTTCACTGCCTGCTGTACCTGCATGCTTACTTTCATAGACTGATGTACAAGGACCCCCAGATCCCGTTGTACTTCCCCTTTTCCCAACTTGACGCCATTTAGATAGTAATCTGCCTTCCTGTTTTTGCTACCCAAGTGGATAACCTCACATTTATCCGCATTAAACTTCATATGCCATGCATCTGCCCACTCCCCCAACCTGTCCAAGTGAAGGTTGGAAGTATAACCAAGGATGGCTATCATCCAAGTCATTCCATTTTCTCTCTTCTACAGAAAATACAGGTTGAAAGGCTTGCAAACCTAGATTTCCAGAATAAGAACAACCTCTTCCCCACTACTACCAGACTCAAAAGTCAAGTCAAGAGTGTTTTATTCTCATATGCCCTTTATATGGGACAATGAAATTTGTACTTGCTGTAGCACAACAGAATATGTGAATATGTTAACATAGTACATAATGGGTGGAGAGAAAAAAAAGAAAAAGTTCAATAAATAACAAATACAGTGTTAACAAAAACAACAAATAATGATAATATAATATTTTGCAGTTCAGAGCTCAGAGCTTATTCGTCATTGTGTTTACCAGCCTGATAGCTGTAGAGAAGAAGCTGTTCCTGAACCTGGACGTTACAGTTTTCAGGCTCCTGTACCTTCTTCCTGATGACAATGGTGAAACGAGCATGTGGCCAGGATGGTGTGGGTCTTTGATGATTTTGGCTGCCTTTTTGAGGCAGCGACTACGATAGATCACTTCGACTGTGGGGAGGTCAAAGCCAGTGATGGACTGGGCAGTGGTCACAACTTTTTGTAGTCTTTTTCGCTCCTGCACGTTCAAGTTGCTGAACCAGGCCACGATACAACCAGTCAGATTGCTCTCTACCGTGCACCTGTAGAGGTTTTGGAGAATCCTCTTCGACATGCCGAAGCTCCGTAATCTTCTCAGGAAGTAGTGTCGCTGATGTGCCTTCTTTATAATTGCATCGGTGTGCTGGGTCCAGGAAAGATCTTCGGAAATATCCACGCCCAGGAATTTGAAGTTATTGTCCCTCTCCACCATCGTCCCATTGATGTGAACAGGATTGTGGGTCCTCATCCTTCTCCTACCAAAGTCCACAATCAGTTCCTTGGTCTTACAGATGTTGAGAGGGAGAAGAGTTGATTGGAGGTGTCAGTGTTGCAGTTGAATAAAGGGGACTATGGGGCCATGAGGGAGGAGCTGGCCAAAATTGACTGGAAAGATGGACTAGCAGGAATGACTGAACAAAAATGGCAGGTGTTTAGTTAAGACCAAATTTGGACCCTTGAAGACCGAAAAAGGTTAATTTATTATGGGGAACAAGGAAATGGCAGATGAGTTGAACAGGTACTTTGTTTGTGTCCTCCTTAGTGAAGACAGATCCAATCTTCCTGATATAGTAGGATCTGGGGTGACAGAGGAACTGAAGGAAATCCACATTAGGCAGGAAATGGTGTTGGATAGACTGATGGGACTGAAGGTTGATAAATCCCAGGGTACTTAAGGAAGTGGCTCTAGAAATCGTGGATGCATTGGTGATAATTTTCCAATATTCTATAGACTCAGGATCAGTTCCTGTGGATTGGAAGGTAGCTAATGTTATCCCACTTTTTAGTGAGGGCGGTGGAGGCAGGTTCTCTGGATGCTTTCAAGAGAGAGCTGGATAGGGCTCTTAAAGATAGCGGAGTGAGGGGATATGGGGAAAAGGCAGGAACGGAGTACTGATTGGGGATGATCAGCCATGATCACATTGAATGGTGGTGCTGGCTCGAAGGACCAAATGGCCTACTCCTGCACCTATCTATTATCTATTGAGAGCCAGGTTGTTGTGCTGGTACCATTTGGTCAGTTGGACGATCTCACTTCTATACTCTGACCCGTCCCCATCTGTGATTTGTCCAACAACAGTGGTGTCGTCAGCGAACTTGATGATGGAGTTCGTACTATGTCCGGCTACGCAGTCAAGGGTATAGAGTGGGTAAAGCAGGTGGCTGAACATGCAGCCTTGAGGTGCTCCCGTACTAATTGTTACGGAGGATGAAGTGTTTCCGCCAATTCGAACAGACTGTGGTCTGTGGATGAGGAAGTCGAAGATCCAATTGCAGAGGGATGCGCAGAGGCCCAGTTCCATGAGCTTGGTAACCAGCTTGGAAAGGATGATGGTATTAAACACCGAGCTGTAGTCTGAACCATTCACCTGTTTCACAACTTATTCCCAGAGGTTCTGCCATATACTAGTGCTCTTAATCTATTTAATTCTGATATTGTACTTTAATATTCTAGTGTGTTACTTGTGGATAGCAAATTAGCTCCATGGAAGAAAGCAGAGGATGATGGTGGAAGGTTGCTTCTCAGAATGGAGGTCTGTGACTAGTGGTGTGCTACAGGGTTTGGTACTGGACCCGTGACTGTTTGTCATTTACATGAATGATTTGGATGAGAATATACAGGGCAAGATTAGCAAGTTTACTGATGATACAAAAGTTTAATAAAGAACTGCAGATGCTGGAAAAATCGAATGTAGACAAAAAAGCTGGAGAAACTCAGTGGGTGAGGCAGCATTTGTGGAGCGAAGGAATAGGCGATGTGACAAAAAAAAGCTGTAGTGGTAACTAACAGAAATTAGTGGTTTTGCAAATAATGAAGATGGTTGTGAACGATTGCAGCAGGATCTGGATCGATTGACCAGGTGGGTGGAGGAATGCTTGATGGAATTTAATACAGAGAAGTGTGAGGTGTTGCATTTTGGGAAGTCGAACAAGGGTAGGACCTACACAGTAATTGGTAGGCCTCTGGGTAGTGTTGCAGAGCAGAGGGATCTATGAGTACAAGTGCATGGTTCCTCAAAGGCTGAGTCACAGGTAAATCAGGTGGTCAATAAGACTTTTGACACTTTGGCCTTCATCAGTCAGAGTATTGAGTACAGAAGTTGGGAGGTCATGTTGCAGTTGTATGAGACAATATTTAGAATATTGTGTTCAGTTCTGGGCACCATGTTATAGGAAAGATATTGTCAAGCTTGAAAGGGTTCAGAAACGATTTACAAGGATGTTGCCAGGACTACAAGATGTGAGCTGTAGGGAGAGGTTGAATAGGCTGGGTCTCTATTCCATGGAGCGTAGGAGGATGAGGGGAGATCATATAGAGGTATACAAAATCCTGAGAGGAATAGATCGGTTAGATGCACAGTCTTTTACCCAGAGTTGGGGAATCGAGGACCAGAGGACATAGGTTTAAGGTGAAGGGAAAAAGATTTAATAGGAATCTGAGGGATACCTTTTCACAGAGGGTGATGGGTGTATGGAACAAGCTGCCGAAGGAGGTAGTTGAGGCTGGGATGTCCCATCGTTTAAGAACCAGTTAGACAGGTGCATGGATAGGACAGGTTTGGAGGGATAATGGACTAAGCGCAGGCAATGGGACTAGTGAAGCTGGGACATTGTTGGCTGGTGTGGGTGAGTTGGGCCGAAAGGCCTGTTTCCGCACTGTATCTCTGTGACTATGACTTATGTGGGATTCTGCATTACAATCTTGCCCCATACTGCTGTTTTGCACTCGTACTTCATGTCAAATTCAAGTGTTATTGTCATAGGCCCCCCTCTCCCCGTCTCCTTCCCTTCTGTCTCTGCCTCTCTCACTCTCACTGTCTCTGCCCTCACTCTCTCTCTCTCCTCTCTCTCTCTCTCTCTCTCTCTCTCTCTGTCCTCTCTCTCTCCGTCCTCACTCTCTCCTCACTCTCTCTCTCTCTCCCCCTCTCTCTCCCCCCCTCTCTCTCTCCCCCTCTCTCTCCCCCCTCTCTCCTCTCCCCCTCTCTCTCTCTCTCCCCCTCTCTCTCTCTCTCCCCCTCTCTCCTCTCTCCCCCTCTCTCTCTCTCCCTCCTCTCTCCTCTCTCTCTCTCTCCTCTCTCCCCCCCTCTCTCTCTCCCCCCCTCTCTCTCTCCCCCCCCCTCTCTCTCTCCCCCTCTCTCTCCCTCTCTCTCCCCCCCTCTCTCTCCCCCCCCTCTCTCTCCCGCTCTCTCCCCCCCTCTCTCCGCTCTCTCCCCCCCCTCTCTCTCCCCCCCTCTCTCTCCCCCCCCCCTCTCTCTCTCTCCCCCCCTCTCTCTCCCCCCCCCCTCTCTCTCCCCCCTCCTCTCTCTCCCCCCCCTCTCTCTCCCCCCCTCTCTCTCCCCCCCCTCTCTCTCCCCCCCTCTCTCTCCCCCCCTCTCTCTCCCCCCCCTCTCTCTCCCCCCCCCCCTCTCTCTCTCCCCCCCTCTCTCTCTCCCCCCTCTCTCTCGATCAGCCGGCCCTCTGCTGCTTTTGATCGTCCGCTTCGCTCGCACAAGCAGGGTCTCCCGCTCAAAAGACGCCGCAAATCAGAAACCCCAGCTCCAAAAGGCGGGAAGCTCCCCTGCCTCTGTGTCCCCCTCTGTGTGTGCCCCTCTCTGTGTGCCTCCGTGACCCTCTCTGCCTCCTTGTCCCTTGTCCCACAGTGTGTGTGAGTGTGGCATTTTGCCTTTGAAAAAGGCCGTTGCTATGTATCTACTCGAAAATAAGACCCAAAAACATGGAGATTTTTACAATTTCGGTAGGGACTTCTGAACTTATGTTCAGAAATCCACTCCTCTCTAGATTTCGTCAATTATTTCCCCAGATTTTGAATAAAATTGTTCAAAATCAAAAATGTTTAAAATCAAACTGCTGCATGAGTCAAAGTGCCACCTCACAAATGTCCATTTACATATATGACATCATAATGGGACAGGTGAGGGAGATTGGAACCTTCACGTGGTTCCACTAAAATCAAACTTCTGCAAGTCACAGCGCTATCTCACAGATGTCTAATCACAATGGGACAGGGGTGGGAGATCTCTCCCCCTCCCTCCCTTTTACAATGCCTTTGCACCTGACCAAACTGGCCCCGCCCGGCCCTGCCCCACCAGTCTGTCTGCTGGTCCCGCCCCCCACCCCCCCCCCCCCCCCACCAGCTGCAAAATTG